>BRDA01007098.1:17666-30457 GCA_036984385.1 Crenuchus spilurus
TGTGTATGTATAAATAAATAGGTCGGTCATTGTCACAGCTTTTTAGCAATTTTTTTACTCTCTATTGGAAGTTTATGGACTAACATCTCATATTGTAGTGTATCTGCAATATTTCTATTCTTACATTTGATTGTGCGTTGCACAAAATATGTGCTAAATTTCCTTCGGAGAATAAACAGCTGTAACAAAGTCTATTAGTTCACTGCTCATGGATGGCACCAAAATGGAGCTAAAAAGCAGTGAAACTGTCCTACCTCACCCTTCTACCACAGAAGATTTATAAATAATTATTATTTTCTTTATTTTATCTTGAAACAGATATAAAAAAGACAGTTCTTCTTAAATAAAAGTGTGTTGCCATGGAAAATGATGGGTGACCCCAAATTTTTGACTCATAGTGTATATATGTATATGTAACGTAATTTCATTAAAATTGTATTGAACATTTCTTAAGATGAATTCAGTAAACACACACACACAGATATATATATATATATATATATATATATATATATATATATATATATATATATATATATAACATAAAAAATCTATGTAATAATTGTCTCCGTTCCCTTACTTTAAAAAAAAAAAATCTTTATAAAAGCACTTCACGAAGTCCACAAACACATACTCTGATGCAGACCTCTCTATACTGTCACTGATATTATCTGGTGTTTCACTAGCAGATATTTGGAGAAAATAAGAGAAACTGACAGGATGTAGTGGTAAAGTAGCATGACTCTAAGCATATTTAAATGCTGACGAAGGAAATTATTATGCAGTTTATGTGTTGTTGAAATGATACATGGGTTGCCTTGTTGTGCAGGAATCCCTCCAACTAAATATCACTATGTGGATGACCTTGTAGTGATCATACCTCAGAATGTGTGGGAATATCTCTACAACAGGTGAGTAATATAGTGGATTTCCTTGGAATTAGAGGGTTTCCTGCAGTCAAATCTGCAAACGTTTGTTTCTATAATATTATGTTGCACGTCTGTATTTGAATTTGTGTGTAGTTATACTATGGAAATAGTATTTTTCTTAATATTGTATTCAAAAGCACTGAATTTGAAAATAATTGCAGTAGCCTTGTGTTCATGTTCTGACACTACACCACAAACATTGACCAGACTGTGAAGTATGTATGGGCACCATTATATGGAACTAAAAACCACTAAATAGATGGTTGTGTTTGGCCTTGCCTACACACTCTCTAACCCACCATGCAATGAATTCCCTTATTTTTACTGACTCATAATCCAAAAAGAACATATTTATACAACATGTTCTCCTGTGGTTCAGGTTTGGAGGGGGACCAGCTGTGAATCACCTTTATGTGTGTGCAATCTGCCAAGTGGAAATAGAGGCCTTAGCTAAACGTAGGAAAATGGAAATTGACACATTCATTAAGGTAAGAACATAAACATTAAAGAGACAAGAGAATGAACGCATACTGTTCTAGGCAAAAGTTTGTGTACCATAATCATTATGTAGTATTTAAATCTCTGAGCTCATATTGATTTGATTACAGTTCTTTTTTTTATATTTTGTGAAAATTTAATCAGATCGTTTTGCAATCATTACATTAGTTACACAATTGAACATGAGCATATATGTCGAATATTATCATTATAGTCTATTCTGCCATTACAAATGCTCGATGCATTTTGTAAATAACTTTGTGATAATAAATCTCTCTTTCTCTCTCTCTCTTTTTTTTCTCTCTCTCGCTCTCTCTCTGTAGCTGAATAAGGAGTTCCAGGCTGAGGAGGCTCCTACCGTTATTTTGTGCATCAGTATGCAGTGGTTCAGAGAGTGGGAAAACTTTGTCAAGGGCAAAGACAATGGTACCAACATACCCATGCACTTCTCTATCTATAAGAAGAGCAGCTGTGAATTTGTGAAATTGCTTGTTTATCAAAATGAACCTGATGGTCAAATTAGAATTTGATTTTTGTGCATTCTGTGCAGGCACTGAAATGCCCTTACAAGGCATCTAACCCCTAAATACTCTCTGGGGTATCTATGGATAGGGCTGCCCACCACTCCTTTCAAGTGTGCTTGTGTGTGCATGTGTGTTACACTGCGTAGATGCGGATGTCGAATTCCTCTGTGTGAGGAAGCAGCAACTCTGCTGTGTCTGATCCTGTTTACCAGTACAACACACACTAACACACCACCACCACGTCAGTGTCACTGCAGTGCTGAGAATAATCAAACACCCAAATAATATCTGCTCAGTGGGGGAACATTGAAGAACAGGTGAAAGGAGGTTAATAAAGTATACAGAGAAACAGATGGTCTACAGTCTGTAATTGCAGAACTCCCTCAGTCTCTTCCAAGCCTATCTTTGTTCTCCTTGATGGAAACCACTGACCACTGTTTTACACAAAGATGCACTTCTTTGCAATCTCTAGTCTTTAAATATTTGTTTATTTGGGCCAAAATAATGTGAAAAAGCTCTGTAGAATCATATAAACGAGGAAAAATTGAACTGAATGTCCAAATTGAAAATCCTGAAAGCAGGTGTATAGTTACACTCATATTAATTATAGAGAGTTTCCGTGTACTTCATGCTTTCCCCTATTGCACACTAACTACCAAAGAGGGCCAGCATGTACTTTGAACTACTCACATCCTGACCTTTGATATGTTTAACAAAAACAACATCCATGTTATTATTACCCAAATGACTTGTGGGAGTAGTGCCTGTGTAGGTCATAGTTATGGTCGACAAATACGGAAGATCACAAGGACAGGTGTGCTAAGCATTCACTACATTATATTTGGAAATATATACCAATCAGGCAAAACATTATGACCAATATATTTAATATCCAGTTGAATTTCCTGTGCTACATCCCACATGAGACCTCTGATGGTGTTCTAAGGTAGCTGACACTAAGATGTTAACAGTAGATACTTTACATCCTATAAGTATTGAGGTGGAGCCACCACAGGCTTGTAGTGTCATTGACTTTTGGAGGCCACGATCAGTACGCAATACTGTTTCAGAGATGCTCCAACCCAGTCGTTGTCTCTCAGCATCTATTTCTCCCACAACCAGCGCGTCGACCACAAAAACAAGCTTGTGAATCTTCACATACCACATTGTTACAAGTAGCAAATGATTAATCATGGCCATTGTTACTGTCTTTACATCACCATTGGCAGAGTATTATATTTTAAACAATCAGCCTGCACTCATGAGACTAGTAAACAAAAATTTGCACACTTACAGTCAGCTTTATCATTGTGCCTTCTGTACAACAATGTTCACGCTCTCCCTCCTGTCAATTTCACCATTAAGGCATGACTCATAAATCTTTCTTTTTGTTTCAAGTCAACAATTATTTTTGTTTTTATATTTGCATTTTCTGTGCCCCGAGTGTTTCAGCAGGCTAAGACACTGACACTATGACCAGAGGATCGTGAGTTTGAATCCCGGTCATGCTGTTTATAGAGTCCAAGAGAGCAAAAAATGGCAGTGCTCTCTCCGGGCGGGTAGATGGCGCTTTCTTCCCATCACTTTCACACTACAGTGTCTGCTGGCTCAGGCGTCTACTGATTGGTCCATCAGAGCTGGGGACCCTGCGCTTTCCTCTGAACACGTTGGCTTTCCAGTGACATCAGCAGTAGTTTGAAAAGAGGAGGTGGCCGCATCACACACAGCAGAGGAGGCTTGTGCTTGTCTTGACCCTGCTACAGTCAGGGACAGTGCGAAGTGATGGGGAGAGCCTCAAGCAGATGGGATGGGTTAATTGGCTAATACTACATTGGGAGTGAAAAAAGGGGCAAAAACGTTAATAAAATAAAATATTGATAATTCCTCAGATGCAAAAAAAAGACACTACCTGATATCTGCATTATATATCAGCCATCAGCCACCCTGCATACACTAAATATTGACATTGGACATTAGTCAATCACAATTTACAAGATAATCGTTGCTTCAGCCCTGTTCTGGGCTTAGTTAGGATAGCGTAATGCCCAACCCTGTGCTCAGTGATGGGGACTAACCACAACCCTGATCAAGATTGAGCAGATGGGATGGATGAGTGGTCATAATGTTCTGGCTTCATCCATGGGTGGTCATAATGTTTTGGCTCATAAGTTTAGATTTGTAATCCAGTGTGAAATGTATCTGTATACACTGCAGATAGGAAATGATCTGTTTATCTCATGAGCTCTTTTTAGTGAGAAACATTTAATAGAAATGCACACAAAGAAAAATAGAATTTTAATTGCATACGTGGCTGCTATTGTGTGTGTGTGTGTTATGAAATGCCACGTATTCTAGATGCACTCACAAACTAGAGTTGTAAGCAAACACATGTCATGAGCTCCAAACTCTCCATGCCTGTTGGATCTCTCTGGCCTGTATACACACACACCCTTTCTGCAATACAAACATTCAGCGACCACCAAAGGTTTGCCAGGACCACCCACATGTCTCGTTCCTCCTTTTTTCAGCACTGTATTATCTTGCACTGCTTCTCACTCATTGTCTCTCTCTCTGTCTGTCTATCTCTCGCTCACACACACTCTCTCTTTTCTTCCAGAACCACCAGGCCCGATTGACAACAGCAAGATTGCAGTGATGAAGGGAGGACATTTCTCACTTAAACAGGGTAAGTCTGATTGATATCTGTCTCATGTCAGGTCATTGGAAGGTCCATTGACAATGTTTTGGAGATGTTCATCTTAAAATTACAGCTGAAAATTACATTCAAGCAGCTGTTTATCTGAGCAATAAGCATTTGTTTGGTTAGAAATAAATAATCCATTAGCATAATGAAAACGTTTACCTCATTATGTTAAATGAAAAGTGCTGCTGATCCAAAACAAATCTGTGTGATGTCTGAGGAGCACTGAGAAAAATATCAATAAAAAAGACATTTCTTTCTTTCTTTTTACTGTATTTCTGTTTATTTGCATGCATTGTAGAAACATGATTTAAGCAAAAGTGAACTTATTGGCAAAGACTGTTGGCACTGTGTATCGGCTGTGTGCTACATTTATTAGAAATATGTGGTTAAAAGCCAGTCATCAATATCAATCTGCTGCACACCATTTCAACATTAGTAAGATATATAATAATAAGTGTGTATTTAACATTATTTTACTTGTTTTCTGACCATAACCTTCACATTAAAGGAACTGTTTACTCGCATCATATTTACACAACTTTACACTAACCTCTAGTGTAACTGCTCAACCAAGACATTTGTCATTCATTTGTCTAGTTCACTAACTTGCCCTGAATCTTCTCAACTTGTCTGTGAGACCTGATACAGTTTGAGCAGGTGTGGAGAAGTTTTGGAGGTGTGTTTTAACAGACACATCTGGGCGATATAATAGGTGACTATTGAGTTCTAGTGTTTGTTAGCAGGTCCAATTGTAAACTAAAGAAGCAAAATTTGGAACTACATAAACATTTGATTATTAAGTGAATCATTCCTTTTAGAGCAAAACCTAATCCTCACTAATATTAATTCTTATTCTAACCAAAACACTGTTAATAATCAGCCAGAACTGTGGCTTATTAACAATTTGAGCATTTCTACATACGGGACCGTTTGTAAGTACAATGTGACAAAATATTTAACTCTGATTGCTTTTATTGTGTGTGTGTGTGTGTGTGTATGTGTGTGTGTGTGTGTGTGTGTGTGTGTGTGCGCATA
Source organism: Crenuchus spilurus (assembly GCA_036984385.1). Lineage (NCBI taxonomy): Eukaryota > Metazoa > Chordata > Actinopteri > Characiformes > Crenuchidae > Crenuchus > Crenuchus spilurus. Next base: position 23,357 of record BRDA01007098.1, read on the forward strand.
CAGGGGCTGACTATGGGCAGATTTCAGAAGAGACGTGGCAGTATTTGTTGGGAATTTACAGTGGTGGTCCAGAGATTGCTGTGAGACAAACCATCAGCCCCCCAGACTCTGACACACATGGAGAGAGGAAGATTGAGGCAGAAACCAGAGCACTCTGAAGGAGTAAGACACACACACACTCACAGACTTATTTAAACAAATACAAACAGGGTAGTTGTGGCCTAAAAGTTAAAGAACTGGGCTCAGAACTGAAGGCTTGTCCTTCCACTGAGCCTGCAGCACATGGCAGAAGTGCACTTGTGCAATGTGTTTAACCCTAACAGCTCCCTGTTCGCCATGGATGATGTGGCTGGCTACTACTCCGAGCACGTGTATGCTCACTGCCTCCTAGTGTGTATGTGCTCAATAGTAAGTGCACGGGCTCATTTATGCTCGATGCTAAATACGGATATGGACCAAGCCTTCTGTGCATACATTAATTATGTGCACATTCTCTGAAAGCTTATGGATACGGGAACAGACCGGAACTGTAGGGGCAGTGTAGCCACTAGGGAAACACAACCACTGCCACAAAGAATAAACATCTATGTGATGTTACATCACCAAGGCACAGGGACAAGCCGCAGAGAGGAGACTGGACGAGTTAGGTGCGAGTGTGAAGGATGGATGGGATAAAGACCCCTTTGTGTGTAGCACTGATGAAGGAGTTGGTACTTGTTCCAGGTTAACATTTTTCTCATGTTCTCATGTCTCTCCATTGCAGGTGGCGCCCTGAATGCAGCTGAGCATTTTTGCACCATGTTTACGCCTGCTTTCTTGTAAGCACTTTTGTGAGCGCACCCAATGCCATGGTCTGTTACCTGTAGAAGACATGGACATCTAGTAGCGCAGCGTTGGTAGGCTCTGAGGTCTATAGGTTTTATTGGACAGATTATTGCCAAATAAGCTGCTATCCTGCAGTTAGGAAAGTGAGTTTGTTCCCCTTTCACGCTTTCACACACTGTACCGCACATGTAATGTTTCTGTTGTTTTCAGAAATTAAAATGATATGCATATAATCAAGCTCACTAACATAACATCTATAAAAGATTCAGCTTTACTTATGCCATGCGGGGGAGAAAATAACTGCCAGATTGGAATTCCAAGATGATGTAGCATCAGGTCTAATGTATATAAACCTCTAGTCCTCTGGATGTGTGTACGAAGCACACAGAACATCCATTCAGACTCAACCACTGTACGCTGAACTCTTAAAGGTATCTTTTCCAACCTTCAGCTCTATCTGCAGCTTCTGTGGTGTATAGTTGATAACCACAGATAATACCTAAATTTGATAATTGGAACTGAAAATCATGACTCGAAATACAATTCTAATAGACGGCAACAGTCAGTTGCTGAATTCTGACGGTGAATGTGTTTTTGTTGAATGTATTTATAAATGCTCAACCACATTAGTAAATTAAGCTGCACATCTGTGTTATTTGTTTTTTCAGAGGTTGGATTAGTTTCCTAGAGGGAGAACTGCGTCCTGTCAGTTGTTATCAGCATACTGGCATTGATGTTTTCATATAGATTGTGTACAGATACCAGAAAATGACCAAGTTAACGTTATTACTATGTTGATTTTGCGATTGAATGTTGGTAAAAAGTCATACAGGGGCGTCTGTTTATCCCAAAAGATTTGTGTTATATGTTCCCATTCACAGAACTCAGCAGCTGCCCAAAACAGGCTAGGGACAGGCTAAAGTATTCCTGGAGTGTGCAGAGTATTAAACAGGAATGTCAGCCTAGGTCAATATACGTTGACTTATCATCTAAACAAACTTATTGAGTCACAATACCCAGCCCATCCACATTCTTCTAAGAATGCCTTCTAATGATCACTAAAGTCCCAGTATCTTTTTTTCCCGTATGCAGTAGCTAGTAGCACGCTCCTGAAGTGAGCGATGGAGAGTTATGCTGTTTTAAATCATTCCGAGTAATGCTGAGCCTGAAGCAGTTGCATAGAACAGCTTCAGAAATCTCATGTCAACTAGAATACTTACAAATTCAGTGCAAGTGCTGTCATGCAGAACGCTATGTCATGTACGCCTCCGTTTCTTGCCCAGAAAACTGATTGATGTTCACGTTGCATAGTTTTTTCACTGGAAGTTAAAGGGAAGCTCTTTGGCACTGGAAGTAAGGATATATCATTTCCCATCTTCAGTGGCTCATTAGTTGTCTGGTATGATTCATGTTCACACTAGACGCCATTACTTCATTTTGTTATTGCCATCACCTTTTGGACCAGTTACATGGGCTTGGTACATCCAGTCTTGGACTTGGTGTTTCATTAAATATTATTGATTATGCCATTTAGTCCAGTATAAGGTTAAATCTGGATCATTCCTCACAGTAGAATTTGGAGGCCATAGTACCTCAACTGTTTTTTTTTTTTTAAGTGTTGGGACTCTCTTCTTCCACTCACTTCTGTAAAGTGAAACCATGATGGAGTGTTCAGTATGTAATGCGTCTTCATCATGTGAAATACCAGTACTTCCACAAAAAGCTTAGTGGTCCCAGTTTACTAGATAAATGTACCTTATAAACACTTATTTGTCATTTTAACAAAAATATCTAGCATATAGCTGCATTTTGTAGGTTTGCAATTGCTCACTGTAGCACATCTGTTGCTGCCAACTCTTGTCCCATCTATGTGAAGGGAACATCAGTATCTGGCCACCCCTTCAGATATTATATAATTCTGGCAGACACAGGGCTCTTGTTGAAGTTCTTATGCAATGTACACATACTGGCTACTTGATTAGAAATGCCTACCTTGGTGGCATAGGAGAGCATCATTTATCCTTTAATAAGACCACTGCTGGCTGTGTTTTAAACACTAATACCCAAATACTATGTGGCCCACCACCTACAACAAGAAATCTGGTCACTGGTGGTCCTGTGGTAGCTTCTGTCCATCACTGATGTGCAAATACAGTCAGAAATGATAAACCAACTGTATATGTATGATAGATGTTTGTGATGTATTCTCGCAACAGTTTCCTAAAGACCAGTGGGCTTTTACTGACTATTCAGTCAATGTCAACTCTTCATTGTTCTGTAAATATGGTCACCAAAGTCTACGATTGACTCAATAGTCGTACTAACAAAAGAACTGACATTTCTTTAGATTTGACTCCTGTTACGAGGCAATACAGTCAAGTAAGGGCAAGTGCAATGAGGAAAACAGGATCAGCCTGAACAGCTGCTGTGCACCATAGTGTTAGTTAAGGTTACAGTATGCGTTGGATGGATTATACGTAAAATGGGCCATCATTTGCTGTCGTATCAGCTTGATCATGTTAGTCCCATCTGTGTTGCTTTTTTAAATATGTAGTCTTAAGTTTTTAATTTATTGTTTTCCCTCTACTGAGCAAAAAAGGTCAAATTGTTGTGCTATGTGGACCAGACATGAAAAGCTTGATGGTTTGCTAGCTGGTATTTAAAAAAATGTGATTGAATTGTTACATCTGAACAAATAAAAGTCTAATTATGTTCAATTGCGACAAAATGAAATTCTAAGCTTAGTGCTGCTGTAATGGCTTTTTCAACTCGAGTTAATTTGAGTGTTTAGATGTCTTTCAATGACTTCTTGACAAACTAATAAAAGCCTGTTCTTTCATTGTGGTCTTTGTCTTTTTTTCCTTCAGGTTTGAACAAGACTAAGTATCATTATTGCGTCGTACACTGATCTAAAGCTTGACTCATTCAGAATTGAACGGAAATCAAATGCAACCGCATCTGGGCCTGGAAAGCTAATTTCCTATAAAATAGTTTCAGCTAGTTAACTTCTTCAGAAATCTTTAATTGGCTGGATTAGTGTTGGGTAAAGGGGGATTGATCTAATGATGCAGGTTGTAACTGGTGACCAGTGTTGTAGAGGTTCTCTAGAAATCTGATTGAATAGTTCTGTTGCATTTTTTTTTTTTATCAGAAAGTTTTACTTTTGAGTTATTAGATATTAGCACAAAGTTTTATGACATACAGTATGTCATTTATTATAATATTAATGTAATGCCTTAATTTAGAGTCCTTGATTAAAAATACAGTTAGGTTTTAAGCAAATATGTACAATTCAGTCTGTTCTCTTTTGTTCTTGTCATATTTTATTTATACTAAATATTTTAATTATCAGTCCTATTTCAGTAAACATTTTTGTTTATTTAAATAGCATTAAGTATATATAATGCTTCTGGGCAGTGTGTATGTGGATGACTTCTAAGTGTAAATGTAGTGTGTTCATTATAAAGTGTCCTTAGGTTTGAGAAAGGCATTTTAGAAGTGTAATGCTCATTCTTTCATTCAAAAATACAATCACAGTTCCAAAAAAGTTAGGATGCTGTGTAAAATGTAAATAAAGGCAATTTTATGATTTACAAATCTCATAAACTATTTCTGTTGACAAAAAAACATAGAAGACAAGAAAAAGAAATCCTGAAAAAATATTTTTAAAAATATTCTTTGCATTATGCAGCTTTAACTTGCATTTATCTTGCAGTGTTCACAGACAATGATTTCTGGAAGTGTTCCTAAGCCCATGCAGTGATTTCATAATACATACAAGGTTATGATGTATAATGTTAATGTTTGGTAAAATTATTAGTTATAAACATAGATTACATCAGTGATATCTAGTGGTTGGGGGTTTAAACACAAAACAAAATTAACACACTACTTAACACTACTAAATTTTGGTGTGCTACCAAGCTTATTAATTAAAAATAGCTTCGAAAAAATTTCACAAAACATAATACTGCGATACTCAAGTGTATCAACATTTCCATAGACCCCTAATACATACTGGTTGTATCAACAGCTAAAATGTTATAAAATATTGTAATAGTTATTGAATATACCTAAAGTAATGCCTTTCACATGTTTTCATTTCATTTACATCAACTCTGAATTAAATATGCTGTACGTGATTCTTTAGAATGGCTTGATAAATGAACTCAACAGCAAAAACAAATACACCCGTCCCTTCAGTGCTCCTTCAGATGCTCCACCCCTAACACTGGGCTTGCAGACAAAGAAATTACAAAAAGAACAATTTCATAAGCGATTAGCTTAAGCAAGGTTAATACTAGCTAGCATGTTTGTTTTGAGAAAATATTTTAAAAAATATTCTTTGCATTATGCAGCTTTAACTTGCATATATCTTGCAGTGTTCACAGACAATGATTTCTGGAAGTGTTCCTAAGCCCATGCAGTGATTTCCTGTATAGAATCATGTCTGTTTCGAGATTCTCTGAATCTTTTAATTGTTTTATGTACAGTAGCTGGTGAATTATCTGTTTATACTCAGTCATGTGACTTAAATGCAGTTTGCTCCTCCAGCTGTTTTTTTAGTACCTCTTATTTTCCAGGTCTTTGTTATCCCTGTCCCAACTTTTTTTAGATGTTTTGCTGCCATCAAGTTCTAAATTAGTTAATATTTATTCATGAAATGCTTCCCGTTCAACATCTGATGAGTGTTTTAGGTTATATTGTGAATAAAATAATTGCATTTTTTGTTTATATATGTTTATTTACATTTTACACAGCATCCCAAATTTGGAATTGGGGTGGTAACAACAGACTCACAAAGGAATAATACATAAAGTACGTAGATCACTTAGAACATAATTATGTCATATAATCATATGGTACACAATAGGAGTTGATTTCTAACTGCAGACAACTGAAATTCTGACTGAACATATATTGTGCTGTCTTAGGATGCCAGGATGTCTTATCGAAGCCCATTGCTGGCACTTGAAATAAAATAAATGTATTATTATTATTATTATTTTCATCATCGTCAAGTTAATTGTCGCTGTATATGAGTATTTTGAGTTACTAAGCCATTATCTTCAAGATATGAAATCACTATTTTGATATATAGTTTATTCCTATTTTTTCATCTTCTCTTCTGAGCCCATCATCCCTCTCCACCAATGCGGCTTCAGAGTGCCGCAGATTGCCCCAGCAAATGTTCTCCCAGGGGAAGTGTGTGTGTGTGTGTCTGTCACAGAGACCACAGCCAGCAGTGATGTCATCTGGAGTGCCATTTCTACTAGTGAAGAGACGGAGGAAAGCCAAACAGTAACAGATCGAGTGTGAGATGGGGAGCTAGCTAAGCTCCAGTCTTTCTAATGTTAAGAAAATCCTCCTTTCCTTCAAGAGAATCCCCAAGTGAGTTTCCCTTTCCTTTCTTTTTAGTGCTCTCGTCTGGCTTTTCTCTTTAGCAGCTGAATGCTTTCACATCTGTCTGCTGGATGTGTGCTCTGGCAGTAAACAGTAGCATGTGATGAACCTATCCAGGCTTTTGCTGACACTAAGGGTGTGTCCTCTGTTAAAGGAGCTGGATTTAGGTTATCTTTAGCTTTCCAGTTATAATATGTCTTGGGATGGAACATGTTTGCTTAATATGATTAAATCCATTTTATATGATCTCTGTAATAAGTATAGAATATGACAAATAGTGTATATTATGCCATATACTTATTTTACCTCCTTGTGTAGGCAAGAACCTGGTGATATAATAGCATTATGATTCAATATATTGTAATTTATTATGATACTGTATGCAAAATGATGTTGCAAATTTTTATGTCTAATTTTAGGAAATCTTCCAGCGATACACCCTAAGGCTACTCAAACTAGAACTATGTATTGACGAGGACCTGGCGATATGATACATATCATAATACAAGGTTATGATGTATAATGTTCATGTTTGGTAACATTATTAGTTATAAACATAGATTACATCAGTGCTATCTAGTGGTTGGGGGTTTAAACACAAAACAAAATTAACTCACACTACTTAACACTACTAAATTTTGGTGTGCTACCAAGCTTATTAATTAAAAACAGCTTCGAAAACATTTCACAAAACATAATACTGCGATACTCAAGTGTACCAACATTTCCATAGACCCCTAATACATACTGGTTGTATCAACAGCTAAAATGTTATAAAATATTGTACAAACCGGATTCCAAAAAAGTTGGGACACTAAACAAATTGTGAATAAAAACTGAACACAATGATGTGGAGGTGCCAACATCTAATAT
>BRDA01007100.1:1762-16435 GCA_036984385.1 Crenuchus spilurus
TATATATATATATATATATATATATATATATATATATATATATATATATATCATCATAACTCCTCCTCCTTTAGATCCCACTCTGTCTCGTCTAAAGATTTGATAGCCTGTGACCATTATTGCTGCATATTGTGAGATATCATGGAGCCAGGTTTCAGATAGGCTAACATAATCTAGATTAGATTCTGCTAAAATATGTTTAATTTGGTCTGATTTTGGTACAAGGCTTCTTATATTAAGATGTCCCCCAAATAATCCCCTGGGTTTTATCTTGGAGTCCCAGGTTATTTTAGAATGATTGACCGTTTGAAAGACATTCCATTTCTTGTTTTTTGCAACAGCTGGGTTTGTAAACCATTTCCGGTGCTGACATATTTCCCTTCTGGGTTCAATTGAGCTAATTCAGGCAGAGGACACTAATATGAATATTAAAACGTCTATATATTGAAGTGTGACTTTCCCAGATATTACATAATAATTTGATTAGTTATTTTTATGTTGACATAATGTGAATGTATCAATTATGCTGAAATAATTAAAAAATTAAGAAAATTCATAAACATTCCTGTTTTTTTTTTTTTTTTTTTTTTAGGATTCTCCCTCAGAATCTCATGTTAAAATTGTAGTGTTATGCAGCATGAAATGAATAATGTTCACTTTTAAAATGTTTTTTTTGTGAAATAATTTCAAAATCAGAAAATGTTTTATAATTTGTAAAATTGTAATAACACATTCTTCATTCTTTGCTGAACTCTTGATTCTATATATTTAGTCCCAGAAATAATTTATTTCAGGCCGCACAGCACTGAAGGGACATTGTTGGTTAATCTCACAACTCCCATTTTGTAACACAAGAGGGCGCCTTCTGCAGCACAAAGACTGAGGGCTCAGTTCTATTTGTTTGGGACTCAAACATTAGTAAAGGATTGAAAACAAAAATCAACACTTACTGTAACTGAAGATGTCGCATGTTTTTTTTTTAAGCAAAATCTTTAATTAGCAACTCAAAATAGTCAGAAATAAACAATTTGAGCAGATTAGAGAGTTTAAACTTTATGACTCCTCCCTTTTATATGTATCTTAGAAAGTAAGAAGGTAAAAAAGGTCTGAATGGAAGAAATGGTTACTGGACCCACTGTAATATCTAATACTATTTTCTGATTTATCTCCTTTTATTCTGATTCTCGTCCCATGATTCAGCACAATCTGCTGCCCCAGCCTCCTCGTGCCAAATACATCAGCCAATCAGATGAGCTTATTCTGGAGGATGAGCTGCAGAGGATCAAACTGGAGGGTAAAATCGAAACGGCAAAGTTTGTAACTGGTAAGATGCTTTTAAATATGATCCTTGTAAGAACCACTCTTTAATATTTTCAGTTTATGAACTGATGTATGTACAGTTCTGTTTGCTAGAAATGTACATGATGCTGAGATTCAGTTGAACTGAGTGTTTTACTGTCAAGTCGCTTGTATCATAATTTCATTGGTTGTGTGATGGTTAAGGTCACTTTAATGTAATGCAAGCACAGTTTTGTTGCATTACAACCAAAGGTGCACAATGAAAGGCAGCTTAAAGCACATTAGTGCATCTATAAAAATGAGAACATTATTATTTTAAATCAAAAAGGTAAACTATTGTTTTATATATATTACATATAAAGTGACATTTTAAGTTTGTTGGTTTTAATGTTGATACTCTTTGAAGTCATTTACTCCAAAGTAAATATTCAATGAACTACAAGCCGTACTCATAAGTGAAACAAAAAAGCTTAAAATATGTCACTTGATATGTAACGTCTATAAAATGTGACATTTTGAATATTATGAGCAAAAATGTACTTTTTGAAGAGATTCTATTTTTTATTTGATACAGTATTTCTATCCATAAAAAGTTATGTTTTATAAGTGATTTCAATAAAGAACAATGTATTTATTTTATGGAGACTCGTCTGCCTGTGTGACACCAGCCTGAGATGGTTAAATATACAGTAATATTATTGTAAATACAGTTCCCAGAAAACATGCACGTTATATTTTGTATTTTAGATGCACATCAACCTCAGCTCCACTGTTTCTAACCTGCAGTGTTTATAAGTTAATGTCAAAGGTTGCCGTATCTGTGAGAGTTTACATCAACTTTTTATTCTCCTACAGGAAGTGTGATTGCAGTTCTGGGTGCAGAGAAGAACGATGGTAAATTTACTGTGGATGATTACTGCCTGGCTGACCTTCCATCACAGACACCCCGAGAGCCTCTGAACACAGACAGGTAAACTCACATCTGGGGCATGTTTACATGTAGTTCAGATTTTAATGAAAGTTTGGTTCTGTTAAAGTGAACCTGATAGAGAACAAGCAGGTGACCAATGTCTTTGTATTCCTAACATTATGAGGACGTTCAGTCCACACAAAGCGATGTATGTGAAGCTCAGCTCGGCTGAAGTGAACCTCAGATGACCTTGGTTCTTTTTGTGTTCACTAGCAGACTTTAAAGGGATGGAGTCAAAATTTTTGCTTCTTTAGAACTTGAGCTGCAGGTCTAGCATCGCTAATTAACACTAGAGCTTAATGGACTAAATAGCCCAGCGGTTTTACCCATCACCAAAACATACCTCAACCCACTCAAACCTCATCCAGATCTGACAAACTAGTGAATGTGGTTTAGGACACACTATGACTTACTGCAGGCTCGAAAAAGAAACAAAAACTTGTGTAGCTGAATGCTGTGTCGGCTATATTAGAATAGGATGCACTGATCTAGAATCAGTAAATAAATACAGAGGAATCTGATCCAAGTTCAGTCTTCTATTAAATCTGCTGCTGTCTGTAGTGGTTTTATTCATGTCTATAGTTCACAGCAAGTCATACTGTGTCCTAAACCACATCCGCTAGTCTCTGAGACCTTCATTAATGAAGCCAGCCCACCAGCTTCTGATGTGTTTGTAGAAAACTAATTTTTGGAATGCAGACTAAATTTATATTTTAAAAAACTGATTTATTTTCAAATCTGTGCAGAATTTTCTGTGTAATAATATTGCTGTCATCGGACTGCTCTTATCAGTGTCACATACGTTTCTCTTCTCGCCTTTTCCCAAATCCTTGTTTCTGTTGTGATTGCAGGTTTGTGCTCCTGGCCTCTGGGCTGGGTTTGGGTGGCACTGGAGCAGAGAGCATGCTGGGACTGCAGTTGTTAATTGATATGATAACAGGTCAGCTCGGTGATGTTGGAGATCAGAGTGGAGCTGCATCAGTGTCGCGAGTCCTGCTGGCTGGAAATCTCCTGAGTCACAGCACACAGGATAAAGATTCCACCACAAAGGTCAGTAAAGGAGGCCGAAGTGGCAACATAGTGGATATTTTGGGTATCCTCTGGCAGACAGATTTAAGAGACATGAAGCAGTCATCTCATGTCATGTGCTGATCATGTAAGCTTTATTTGTGTATTGTTACCCATCAACTTTTCGAAAGGATGGTATTTTGAATGTTTTTAAATAGTCCAGTGAACGACAGAAGACCTGGTACTAAAGTTCTTAATCTGAGGTCCATTATGAATATGGCCCACCATACTCACGGTGTCCTCTTATGCTGTAGGGGGCAGTGTGTGCCTCTATTAAAGCACATTGTTTGTGTAGAATTGCATCATTTAACATTGACTGTGGGCCTCAGTTTAACATTGTTTAACACTGCTTAAAACTCAGTTTAACACTGAAGATATACTGAAGATCACAGTCAAAGGAAGACTTCTGGAGCAAGTAGACTCTTTCACGTATTTGGGATGCAGAGTGACAAAAGCTGCAGACTGTGCCAGTGAAGTGAAGACAAGAATGGCCATGTGCATGTTGGTGATGGTCAAATTGACAAAGATGTGGAAAAGCAAGTCAATTAGCACCAACACCAAACTAAGACTAATGAAAGCCTTGGTCTGGCCAGTAGCTACATATGGATGTGAAGCCTGGACACTGAAGAAAGAGGAAGAAAGACGTATTCAGGCTTTTGAGAACAAGTGCATCAGGAAGTTGCTGAAGATCTCATGGATGAAGATGATGACCACTGAGCAAGTCTATGAGATGCTAGAACCCAAAAGGAGTTACTGATGCACGTTAAATCCCACAAGTTACGTTACTTTGGTCATGTGATGAGGCAGCACATGAGAGCATTGAAGGAAGTGTTATGGCTGGACTTGTGGAGGGAGTCCAAAGACGTGGAAGACCAAGAATAACCTGGATGGATAACATCAAGACATGGACTGGATTATCAGGTGCTAGCCTGCTACAAGCAACCAGAGACAGATGGCATTGGAGAGAATTGACTTGTCTGTGCAGCCTACCATCGCGAAGCGATTACGGCATGTGACATGACATGACATAAGTTTCCTCCTCTGTGTCTTCTAGGCAAAGTATCTGACTAAGAAGACTCAGGCTGGCAGTGTGGAGGCCATCAGACTGCTGGATGAGCTGCTTGTTCAGTTAGTGGTGAGTCTGTGTTTTCTGTTAAGCTCAGTCTTTTCTGCCTAAAGTTTATCTGTTCATAGCTGTTTTATGCTTTTTGTGTCATTTTGTCCTCTACAGGCCTCTGTACCTGTGGATGTAATGCCAGGAGAATATGACCCCACGAATTACACTCTGCCCCAGCAGCCCCTGCACCGCTGTATGTTCCCTCTCTCTGTGCCCTATCCCACCATGCAGCTCGTTACCAACCCGTACCAGGCTGTTATAGACGGAGTCCGGTGAGTTATTCATGCTGACCTGCATCCAAACTCACGTTAACATGTTTACTTAATCTGATATTCGAATGTCACTTAAATCTCAAAGTCTTAAAACCACAATATCGAGACAGACCCAGTTAATTTTGTATTAAACAAACTGCTGAGCATCTGAACTGAGGTCTGCAAGGAGGAATTTAAAACAAATCCATAAACATTACACGTGTAGGTTTTAATGACACTTTGTGTTAAATCTTTCCTGAAACTGATCATTTTTATCCTTCATTGAATATCAAATGTATTTTTGTTGTAGTAGCAGAATGTCTTATTTTGACAATGTATACAATATCAATAAGTAAATGATTCCTGACTTTGTGTTGTTTGAGATCAGGTTTCTGGGCACTTCGGGTCAGAATGTGAAAGATATAGTGAAGTACAGCAGTGTGGATGATCATCTGGAGATCCTGGAGAGAACCATGCGTCTCAGGCACCTTGCTCCTACAGCACCAGATACACTAGGTACCAAAGTTACAGGCCATTACTTCAGTTACCACTAAACAGGCCACTGCACTCACTTAATGGGTAATTGTATATGAATTGGGGGCTGATTCTGATTATTAGTCATTAAGCACACTGATGACTAATATTTGGGGCTGATATTTACCATCAAGCTGATATTTGTAGTGTAAAAATGTACAGATGTGTGATTTATGTCATTTAAAGAGTGCTATAGGCAGGCTGGTGGGCCAGACTAAAGTAATGTGTTCATCATGTCTGCATTAGGTGGCTATGATTTTCAGGGAGAGCCGGTAATCGCTTAAGCCCTGTCATACAAACCTCTTTCCTGTTAGTCTTTTCACCTTTTTATATTTAGTATAAATATCTTTCATAGTATTTTTATGTCCTATATTTGTGATATGAAGTAAATTTTTATACAATTCTTTTCACTTTTTAAAACATCTTTCACTCTTTCCAGGTTGTTACCCGTTTTACCAGCAAGACCCGTTTATAATGGCACAGTGCCCTCATGTGTACTTTAGTGGAAATGCTCCAGCGTACCAGTCCAAACGCATTACAGGTCAGTACAGAACTCCCGTTACAGTAACAGACACTAGTGAGCCAAAACATTAAGACCAAATTGAGTGAGGAAAGTCATTTTGTAACACTGGTACATGTGAAGGTCTGAGATACGTTAGACAGTAAGAGAACCGTCTGTTCTTGTAGTGAACATGTTGAATGTGGAAAAATTGTCCGTTTTGAAGACCTAAGACACTTTTACAAGGACCAGACTGTCATGGTCAGAACATCTCTACTAGTATTGGGTCTGTTTTGAAGGGCGAGAGAGGAATAACAACACATACAGGTCATGGTTCTGGTCTGTGGCCATTAGAAGGATGATTAAAAAGTGGTTTGCCATGTTTTCCTGTTGTACACCAGTGGTCAACATCTCTACCTGGAGATCTACTGCCTGTAGGTTTCACCTCTGACCCAAAACTACCATTATTCAGCTAATTGAGAACTTCTGACTGCATATGTAGATTAAACCCTAATAAACTTCACCTCATCCATCTAAAGTGTGTGTGAAGGTAGATGTACAGGAGCAGTGTTGGTGACCACTGATGTACAGTGTTTGGTGTGTAATGTCTTCTTTCTGTATTTCAGGACCTGAAGGTCAGGATGTCCTGCTGGTGGCTATCCCAGAATTCAGCAGCACACAGACCGCCTGCCTGGTGAACTTGCGCACACTCGAGTGTGAGCCAGTCAGCTTCTCGTCTTTCTCGGCTGAGGATGAGGACGAGATGAATGTCAGCCACTGAGCTCACATAGTAACACAGTCAGTGGTGGACAAAGAACAAAATGTCTGTAATTGAGTCAAAGCAGAAATAAATACTCTTGATAAAGTTTTATCATGTAACAATACAAGTATTCTAGAACTACTGAAATGCAAAAGCACTTTGAGTTCTAGATTGTTATTGTTACTTGGGGAGTATTGTACTTAAGTATCAAAAGTACAGCAGTGTATTTTAGTGACTTAATTCAACAGGAACTGTTTCTATTCTACACCCGAGTGGCTAAGGATACACTTGATTATCAGAAAGATTGGTGGCAGACTGGCTCATTTTGTGTTAAACCCCACTATATATGATCTGAGAGGATTTCAGTATATCAACATAATATTGGAACTCCTATACGATTAAACAGATATCAACAGGTTCCACACAGCCATAACTACAGGTATTAAAAAGTGAATTAAGCTGTCTAGGTCTCCTTCATGCAAACGGTATATAACACAATAGAATAATACAAAATAACTATTTTGAACACTTTTGATAATTAAGTACATTTAAAATTGAGTTATTTTGAATTTTACCAAAAGTATGTAAACAGGCATTTCTACTTTTAATCTACTTTAGAAAATGTCAGTGAAGAATGCACACACTGTCCAAAAACATTTAGGTGTGAGGAAGCAACATTTTTCTTACCCGAAATCTGCTTTGATAACCTTTAATAACATTTTGTCCAACACAAATGTAACTTTTAGACTGTGGGGTCTTCAGCCTGGTGGCTTATTGAGTATGTTCCTGGACTCTCTGGATGTTTTCAAGAGAATAACTCATAGCTTTTGTACAAACAGTGAAAAACAGTTTGTTCACAGTTTGTAAACTCTCTGTTGGTCTTTTGTCAGGGTTGGATTATCTGAGTGTGGTTTAAACATAGAAACACAACACAGAACATACATAAACAAGCCTTTATTTGAGAAAAAAACGTCCTTTACCTCCACTCATTTAACCTACAGAAAAGTCTCTCCTGCAGACGTGTTTTCTTTGATGACGCCATGAAAAGGTTGTTTACTTGTGTGTAGGAACTGTAAATAAAGCCAGTTTTGTATAAACATTCTCCTTTTCTTCAGTGGGAAGGAGGTGGGTGGACAGAAGAGAGTGGATGGAGAAGCCTCTGAAGTTTGTGCCCAGTGTCTATAGAAATGCTTTGAAGGCTGATGTTCTGGCCTGTGTGGACTTCAGTGAAATAACAATGGTAGAATGTTGTGGTAAATGAGAGAACAGCTTAAACTCTCCCCAGAACACATCTGTAACCAGTTACGGCTTTTGACAAACATTTAAATGAGTCATTTTGGCAATGATAGAAGAGCCTAAAATCAAAATACCTAAAAGCAAGAAGTTGTTTTTGATTTGGTGTTCATACCAAATGGCCCAAACACTTCTCCTGATGGTCTGCCAGCTAGTATGTTTCACATTCAGATTTAACAATTGAGATCAGTTTTGTTGGAGCTGAACGCTGGATGAGGTTGGTTCTCCAGGAACATGACTGTTGAGTTTTATTTAAGGTGAAGCGCAACAGTAGATCCCCGCCCTGGTCCTAAAGACCCACTTCCTGTGTTGAAGCTTAAAGTATGAAAAGAACTAAAATGTAGGACCAAGGTTGCGGAACCCTGACCTACAGGTCTGGATTTGAGGAACCTGTTCTATGATTTTGTTTCTAGAACTTTTACATGTTCACTTGGCTGTACTTTCTAAATCTCGCTGCAGAAGAAGAAGATGCTAAATAGTGAAATATAAATGATCCATCAAGCTTCATCTTGGAGATCTACTTTTCAGGACAATCTAAAATCTAATCTGACGGATCTGATTCCCCTTAGCAGGTGGATCAGGTTGGTTAAATGTGTTGTGTCTGTATGGAAGGTAGACCCCAGGAGCAGCGTTAAGGACCACAGACAGGCCTGCAGTACTTAACCTTGTGTTTGTATTTGAGTTGATGTATATGCAGATTGACTGTTTCCTGTGTTTTTGTGCTTGAACTGTCTGTGGGCACTCATCTGCTGTCCTTTGTGAAAGGAGAAGAAGCGCACTGGCCCTTCAGTAATCATCAATCTTGAAGTTGTAATCATAATCAAGTGAGTCCGTTATCTCAAGCTCAGGTTGGGCGGGGTTTTCTTCTGGAAGTTCTTCCGAAAACCAGTTGTACCATGGTGTGGTGCTTTCTGTAGCTGGAGGAATCGTAGTGGTTGGCATGGTGGTTGTTGGTGGTAACGTGGTAGTGGCTTTGGCAGCCAGCCGATTTTTTTGACGCTGACGACGGAGTATCCGTATCCGTCTGCGACGAGCTCTATCGATGTCTCCGGCACCAGGAATTTGGTTACTGTTGACCCTTCTATTGCCAAACCTGGACACGTAGCGGCTGCCACCTCCAGGAGTCAGTAATCGGATGGGTTTGTTGCCATGGAGAGCCATGATTTGCTTGATGCGATCCCAGTTAGACTTGCTGAGCTCAAAGTTGCAGAGGGTGGCACCAGGCTCAAAACCCACCACACACAGGCGTGTCAGTGAAGAATAGCCCTCAGCACGAACAGTCACCCGGTACTCACCAGGGTTCAACAAACGGAAGTAATCTCCTGCCTCACCTGAGAGAGAGACACAACCAACATGAGGAATCGAGGAAACAAAAATTATATTTTTATATCATCTCTCTATATAAACTTTTATCTGGAATAACACTTGTAGTAGATAAAATCACTTAAAACAAACATGTCTGGAAACATACAGCTTAAAATCACCACCAAAAACTGGTATTATTTATAAAAGCATATAGTTAATAAGATCTTCGCTTCCGCTGTTTATGGAAAAAAGACAATCCATACATAACCATGATATTCAAAAATTATTTTTTCTCCATAAATAATTCAAAAAGGTAAAAAAAAGACTTAAACTCAAGACCAGCACACTACCACCTAAAGTCTTTTCAGCTGAAAGTCAGTTTTGTATTTCATTTGTAAATCAGCTGCTAGAGTCTGGAGGAAGAGTGGAGAGACACACAATACAAGGTGTCTGAAGTCCAGTGTGCAGTTTCTGAGTCTGTGATGGTTTTAGGTGTCATGTCATCTCCTGGTGTTGGTCCACTGTGTTTAGTCCAAAGTCAACAGCATCTACCAGCAGATTTTAGAGCACTTCATGCTTCCATTTGCTGACAAGCTTTATGGAGATGCCCCATTTCCTTTTCAGCAACTGCCCACAGTGCCAAAATTACCACCAATGATTTGCTGACCATGACAATAACGTTTTCACAATATTCTAATTTTTGATGAATAACTAGATCCAGTGCACACATTTCCTTTACAGTACTGTGCTTTCTCCCTAAAAGTCCAAACAGCCAGGCTAGGGAAGAAAAATCCACTGTTTCGTTTTTAAAAAGCTTAATAAATGTGTGTTTTCATAATCGGTGAGTAATTATGAATGTAATTCTGACATCAATGCTACCACAATCAAGCATGATCGAGAGCTACAGATCTCACCTGTGGTGACATCGTGGTTAACTCCCTCTACTGAGACAGTTGCATTTGAAATAGATTTCCCCTCCTTGTCAGTGACGACACCCTTTATACCCCGATGAACCTGCAAAAAATCAATGGTCACAAAATTCACCCAAGAAGCTGAAACTTCTGGACCAAACAATGCTAACATGGCTAATGCTAAATGAAAATCATGCAATGTAGCATGACACTCAGGGCCAGATTTCATTACTTTAAGACTCCTGGAGCTGGATTGTTTATAGTATACAGAGAATTTGTGCAAACAAATTCTTTTGCACCACCTAAGGGTTCTAATTCCTATTTGCAAGAGTCCACCAACTCCAATCGGAGCTGGAGAACAGCGGAGAGGGAGGGGGATTGACCTGGAAGTAGTTTTCTACCATCTGTTGCTTTAATGTGGTATTATAATAAAATCTGTGAAATTACTATAACAGCTCGACTGTAACTGATTCGTCAGGTTCATTTATTTTTGAATTATTTCTTGATTATTTCTTTCTATGGAGCCTGTGGCTAATGAGGGCTCCTGGCTAATCACCAAAATCACCCCCTAACCATACAAACTACGGTCTGATCAATGAAGACAGTGGTGCTGACCCAACTCACCTGCTCCATAAGGGTGAGCAGAGCCTCTCTGTTGTGTTCCCACTCTCTCAGGAGCTCACTCTGATGAGGGTACTTGTCACAACCCAGGAAAATGGACAACTCAAAACAGTTAGTGTGGAGATAGCTGAAGTCATTCATGCCTGAGACAGAGAGAGAAATGCATAAAATATACAATATCTGTGCTGAGTCTCAATCCCTCATAATCTATATACATCTAATAAACACATGAGCCAAAACATTATGACCAATTTGCTAATATGCTGTTGTCCTCCCATCAACTGTGCAAGACCTCAGAAGGTGTGCTGTAGTATCTGGGACATCTTAGAAGCAGACCCTTTAAGTAGTGTAAATTGTGAGGTGAAGCTAAAGGAAATCAGACTTGTTCCAGTACCTCGCACAGATGAGATGATTGAGATCTGGAGGCCACTGTTCATAAATACTGAGAACCGCTGACTTGCCTTGCTGTTTCAGAGACATTCTATCCCAATCTTCTGAACATAATGGTCCAAGGTTCAGATCTGCACATCTGCCTGTTTCTCCACATCAACAGGGAGAAGGAACGGTTCTCTTACAGTCTACTGTAGCCCAGACCTTTAGATCTTAATCAACATTATTCACTTCATCTGTGAGTGGTCATAATGTTTTGGCACATCAGTGTATGACTTAACAAGTCACAATTATTGTGCGTTTATGAAGATGATTTTAGAGTTCTAAAAATTAAAATCAGAAAACATTTTTAAATGTTAATTCCAAAACACTCTAAATACTGAATACACCAGTGCAACTTCTAAAACCTGTTGGTCTCTACTTTATTATTATTAAATCAACATTATACACCCACCTGCCACTTCATTAGGCACACATGCCTTGTATCTACACTCACTGTCCATTTTATCAGCTTCACTTTGTAGTTCTACAGTTTGACACCCCTGAACGTCATTGGTGCTCAGAGTTGGACGGTTGATGCAATATTTTCACTCCAGTAATAACACTGAGGTGTTAAAATCAGATCAGCACAATATACACTAACACACCACCACCACATCAGTGTCACTGCAGTGCTGAGAATAATTTACCACACATGTAATATCGGCTCTGTGCTGACCCTGACCACTAAAGAACAGAGTGAAGGAGGCTATTTCTGTGCATTAAATGGAAATTTCTTTAACTACTCACTTCCTGGAATGGGCTTCCATTTGGCACGGTTAACAATTCCCAGCCCACCAGTGGGTTCCTCAGTGTGGCAACCGCCTCGAAAAGTGTTCGTCATTGTGCGGTGAGTGGAGGCGTAAGATATAGCCAGCCAGCGGAACAAGGACTGGTCTTCAACCATTCTGATCTCCTCCTCCGCCTCTGCCTCTCCATATGGTTCCCCCTCTCTGTACCCGTCTGGATCACCTTCCTGATAGCCTTCATGGTACCCTTCAGAATGACCTTCAGGGTAATATCCTTGGTTCTCTTGATGGTACCCTTGGTTCTCTTCATGGTACCCTTGGTTCTCCTGATGGTATCCTTGGTTCTCCTGATGGTACCCTTGGTTCTCCTGATGGTACCCTTGGTTCTCCTGATGGTACCCTTGGTTCTCATCATGATATCCATAGCGTTCTTGGTGGTAGCCATAGTTTTCTTGATTATAACCGTGGGTTTCATGATTGTATCCGTAGCTCTCCTGATGGTACCCAATGTGGAGGTAAGGGTTAGGTTCAGGTTCATCTTCTTCATCTTCATACTGGCGCTTACGTCGACCTGCTCTGGGATTTAGCTTCTTCTCCAGTTCCTCCGCTTCCTTGGTGAGACGACGCATGTCAAAGGGGTATGTGACCATTCGTTCACCTCCTTGCAAGTTTGCTCCTAAAACAAAGGGGTGGCTTTCCATCCAAGAGATTAGGGCCCGGGTCTCCACCGCTATCTAAACAACATCCGAACACAAGGTTTTAGTAACACTGGGTAGCAACACTGTCTACTCAAGACTAATCTTCAATAACTAAGATTATCTTTCCAAGATGAGGTGTTTAGTATGTCAGTTAGTTACATGTGAAACCCATTTAAAAGCTAAAATCTAGAACATCCTTCATATCCCTTGTAATGATTCTCTTACTGGTCCATTTTCAGCCAGGTAGCCCTCAGGAATTGGCACGTGGTGATTTGGGGTCAGTTTGGGTACCATGCCCTTGTCCTGTGCATCCCAGAACACAGTATTGAGATCCGGGAAGTTCTGGAAGATATCAGCACCGTCTTCGGTCCAGTGACCGACTGTCCAGCTGCCCAGCTCTGAACCCTGAGACAGAGAGAGACAGAAGCTGAAGTCTTACTGAAGCTTTTCAAGTTGAAGCTGAATGTTCCTTCAAAATGAAACAGGTTCTCAATCTCAGACTTGGGGAATCCATGTTCTGCACTTGTTGGTTGTGTTACCTTGTCTAGCTCACTTTGCACAGAGAAGATTTGCATATCTGACCGCAACATAACAAACCTTTTCAAATATTTAAAGTGACAACTTCCCAAACAGTCTGCTGAGAGTGCAGCACTGAGAAGGTCCTGAAGCCAGCAGAGGATAATGCTAACATTACAGCAAAACAAACAAAGCTAACAAGCATTTGAAAGAGACGCTCCATATGAGAAAACAAGTAAACAATGGAAAGACGTAACAGAAGCAATAATATGTAAAGGACATGGCTCCTATCATAACAGTGGAAAACTTAGATTACAACAAGAGTTACACATTTTATTTAACTGTTTAAACTGCTTTAAAAAGTCAAGGCTACTGGCTTTTCCTTATGGATGTATTGTTCTGTTTACTTTTATTGTGCTTTTCATGTTCATTGGATGTTAATGACATACTGAGTGCTGCCTCAAAGTTTTTCAGTGGTTCTTTAGTAAAGAAATGGTGCTATATAGAACCATTTTCAGAACGTTTCTATATAGAACCATTTACTGTACATTCCTCATTAATCTGGAGAACCCCTTGCACCATGTAATGTTCATGGTTATATATAGAACCATTTTCTTTACCAAAGGACCATTGAAGAACCATCTCTTTTAAGAGTGTAGCTGTTTAGCAAAGTGCACTTTACCTGATTAGTGTTGTTGTTTAGCTTTTAAAATTGATGTTATTTTTTCACTTTCTCAAAAATTGCACACAGATTAAAATCTGCTCATAGAGGTACTTTGGCCTAAATGGTCTGTTATTGTTTTTTCTATTAGTACTATATTTTACATGGAGAGAATAGTTTGGTTGTACTTTTTAAGAACTTGCAAAAAGGTATTAAAATCAACATAAAAAATGATCGTAATAAAATTATGATCGTGATCCTGCAATAAAATGAAAAATAATCGTGAAATGGTATTTTTGCCATATCACCCATCCCTAATTGGAGGCACTACTCACCCTCTCAAAAGCTTTCACATGGCCATCAGGATTAAGTGAGGGAACAAGATGAATGCGTATTCCATCTACCAGGCGACGCACTCGAGGGTTGCCATCCTTGTACTCCTTACACAGGTACTGCATCAGCAGCAGCAAGAGCTCTCTGCCCAGAGCCTCATTACCATGGAAACCAGCCGTGTAGCGGAACTCTGGCTCACCTGGACAGACAGGTAAGGTAAGAAGGTAAGTGCTACAGCTAGACCTTCACTGTTTCTTCAACTGCAGTGTCAAGATTTTAGAATGTTTTAAACATTGTGTCCAAAAAATAATGTTCTGTAAAACCAATGGTAACCATGTACCAATTGTAACAATTATTCCACTGTGTACCAATAGTCACAATGTACTAATACCAGTGGTGGGCCATCAGGGCCTTCTCTGCTGGCCTAAGAAATATCTGAATCACAAACTGATGTTAATTATATTTTGTCCATGAATACTTATTAAATAATTCCAAATGGTCTGTCTGCTTATTTTTATAGCTTTTCCAATGGTTGTGCTATTTCCGGACATGTATTTTCATATTAAATCATTTAACCACATTTCAGCCATCATTTTTTGCCAGGCAGGGTAAACGTCAAAGATGTCTGCTCAAGGCCTTCACAATCCATTTTGCAGGCT
>BRDA01007100.1:23927-38632 GCA_036984385.1 Crenuchus spilurus
CGCTGTCACTCCCTCAATTGGAGTCTGGACTGCAATTTGGCCAGTAGTCCATTTTCACCTGTAAGTTATTAACGTGCTGAGCGTTTGTTCTGCCTGTGTCATATCAGCTAGACGTATTTTAATATCAGCGGTTTCATATTAATATTTACATTTGAGTGTGTGTCTGTGTGCGTGTGTCTACCAGTCTGTGATAAGCCATCTATTTACATGCCTCTAAGTGTAACTATTATTAAAATAATTCAGAATTTCTTATTTTTACTCAAAAATGAGGTATAATTCTGTGTAAATAAGATCTATTCACCACACAGTCCAAACATAAGTGTAACATTGGTGACAATGAGCTGAAGTGAAGTTGACTGAAAAGGATTGGGTGATAAATTTATGCTACACTATGTAATGTATTAATATTTTATTAATGATTAATATAATTTTGTTTTATTATTTATAATAACGTTTAGTAACTAGTAATCATTAATAAAGTATAAATCATAATGTGTCAATATTTATTAATAATTAATAATAAAATTTGTGTTCAAGCACCAAAAAATAAATAAATATTTGAACATGTAATACATCATACACTTTCCCCCCCCCCCCCCCCAAAGTGTCCTCTTTTTCTTCACCCCAGATCTGGTCACCCTAGTTTTGTTACAGTAAGAACAAGAGCACATGGTTTCAAATTTCCCATTTTATTACTTTAAAAAACGAGATACATATGAAATCATAAATATAAAAAACAGAACAAAACAAAAACTTAGTTCATTGTTACAAACGACTTGACTGCAGGTAAAAGCTAAGAGCTAGTGTTACACCAGACGAGTAAACTGATGTATTGCCTATTCATAACAGTATCTTTAGACAGAAACGGCCTATTCCCCAAAGTGATGAGAATAGAAGCACAGTTTCCAGTAATGAAGAGGAGATCGACTCACATCTCAAAAAATAAAAACAGTGGCTTGTCGCTGAATAAAGCTATTGTTCTAGAAGTTAAAGTCAGTGTTTAAGTCACATGGATTCTAATGGCGAACAATTCACGTCCTACAAAAATGGCTCTTTTGTTTTAAAGAGTTAGAAAAAAGCCCGGACCGGGAGCATGCAGGTCACATCTCTGTGTTTATGTGTGTGTATGTGTATGTGTGTATGTGCGGTGACTATGGGCATTGCTAGCTTGGCTCTTGCTCTAAGCAGAGCTATTCTACGTCTCTCTAATGGACAGTGACAGGCCAGGCTCTGCCACACAGCAGCTGCTCAGCTGTCCAGCTGATTGAGGGAGAAAGAAGAGAGAAAGATAGTGTGGGGGGGACAAGGACCTGACCGAAGAGCAAAACAAAAACAAACTGGTTGTGAACCAGTTAGCACAATACAGCTTTTGTGCACTTTGTCTGAATTTCCCTTTGTGCACACATTTGGCAAAAAAAGAGGGCTGGAGTACTGCTGCTATTACTCAGCACTGCCTCAGGCTGGAGAAGCTGCTCTTTTGCACTGATCCAGGACCAGCCTCTCCGACCCAGATCCTGCACAACTAGAGCAGAATCAGTAAGCTAAAGTCTGCATAAGGAAACTTCTAACGGCATTAGTGTCAACCCAGAAAGTTCTCGCTGCTCTTTTTGTAAAAGATTTAGCTTTGCACCTTTATCTACTGCATTCTCAAGCTTTTAATGACTTTCAAATTAGTAACCAGAGGGAAATCCCTCCTTAAAACCTTCAGTAAACACGTGAATAGACAATCTTAAATAGAAAGACTTTGTACAGTTCTCTGCCACTGATCTCCATGTTGAAGTAGGACCATCTTAGTGCAATTCTTAACATGCTTTGAGCAAAAGTCGAGTGAGAAATGTTAAAATCTTGTTATTTTAATTCTTGATTCATGCTAATTTCATTTCAAAGCTACAGCTGTGTATATTTCTGCACTTTCCACCCCCCAAAAAAAATCTATTAAGCTAACTTGCATCCTCTTCCCTTGTAATGTGAGACAATGACAGATGAACAGAAAACCTCGCTGCACTTTCAGGTCCCTTATCAAAAAGTTTAACACTGGTATTGTCAAACATGTATGATAACATGTTCATATATACTGTACAATAAAAAGTCCATACCTCACAATATCATATTCACCTCATTTCGCTCTGAGGATTCAACATAAAAGATGTTTTTATAGGAATTTTGGCCAACGTTGCCCAACACAGCTGAGCTAAATGAGCTCCCGGTGAATGGGGCCCAATGCGTGGTGCCTCTAGTTAAAAGATATGGGCATCTTAAAACCAATAAGAAATAGACAAATGTTTATATTCAATATACATTTATATCCATTAACTGTACATATCACTCTGTCATAATCTCATCACTGCTGGTTTGTTCTCTTCTTGGGTAATGTTGGCTCATATTCCCATCAAATTCTCTGCTGTGGAAGCCTCCTTTAATAAAGAAGAAAACTGCAAAATAAGGGTAGCAACTAAAATATCAAATCCTCCCATCCATTCGCTGTAAAGAAACATACGAATGCCGTTGCTGTAGCTGCTCCTGTCCTATACAGGCATTAGAATACCGTCATGAGTGTGTTATGGAACATTAGGATTGGTTTAAGGCTCAGAAGCTCTGTTGTGGTTGAATGTTGTAGGGAAAGTACTGCACTGTAACTAACCAATTAAGTCCAGTTGGGGGCGCTGCCCACTGGATGGGTTAAGGCAAGATGCGAGTTTTTGTGTGCCTCTCCTCTCCCCCTCACTCAGGATCACAGGGATGCCTCACAAATACCAAAGAAAATGTCCTTTTGAGAAATGTAGTGCAAGTAGGAAGACTCGAGTTTGCTGCAGGTGTAAAAGTGGACGCTCACACACAACACAGTGACTTAAAAGCAGCTGGACTCTCCACAGGATGCAGTGTGAGAAAGAAACCTTGTTAACTGAGCAATAAATGACTCCTATTGAGGGAAAGGTTAGTAATATTTGGACGTGCTTAAAAAAAAGAAAATAAAAAAAGAGCTAATTTCACATGCATCAGAAATGCTAGCCAAGCATTCTCCCAGAAGGAGGAACTGCAGAAATAGCCCTAGCAGAAAAAATACACTGCATTTGAGGAGAGGCCAAGGCCTGATGTCCTTAAAAGCACTGTAGTGTTAAGCAGTTTTGAAAGCGCTTCGTCAAAAAACAATCGTTGTGCTTCAACAACAATCAAGAAACCAGGTTCTGGGCTGATATTCATGAAGAGCCGACGTGCTGATCTGCTGAGGGTTTTTATAACGCAGGTCAGTATAAACATGCAAGAAAGCTGGGCTCTGAATCAGCACTTCAACTCTTCTCTGGATGAATACTTGCCCAGAGCTTTATGTGATGCCCAAAGGCCTGCAAGTTTTTCCAGCTCAACGGAATAAAAAGACAGGATTAAGAACTTTCTCGCGAAAGGGTGATATGTACAAAACCTCTCAAAGTATGAAGGCTGATCAGGGTTCTGAACAGGGCTGCACAATGCATTGGT
Organism: Crenuchus spilurus; assembly: GCA_036984385.1. Taxonomy (NCBI): domain Eukaryota; kingdom Metazoa; phylum Chordata; class Actinopteri; order Characiformes; family Crenuchidae; genus Crenuchus; species Crenuchus spilurus. Next base: position 27,402 of record BRDA01007100.1, read on the forward strand.
TTTTCACTATTAACACAATGTCGGCCTTCAATGAACATCATCATCCTGAGCAATCACAGTTGTTCTTTGGGTGTCTGAAACTAGGCATTTACACGATTCTGCAAATATACACACTATTTGTTCAAAATAAAGGACCGTTTTCAACAAACTGGTAATATATACTATCATATGAGAATAGTATGACCACCCCTGGTTTGGTATTGAAGAGCCGCTGTAGTTAAGATGTACCAAGAATGGACATGAGTACACCGAGTGCCTCCCATAACCATGATGCCCCATGAGCCATTGATGCCAGAGGGGAACGACGATTCTGGCGAGTGGTAGAGTAATGGACAACCACAGTGGACCAGTTAACCTCTAAAATGAACGCCACTGAGAGAAAATTCTGAGCTAAGGGTAGTTATTCCCACTATTAGGTAGGTGGTCATAATACTCTAATATGACTGTGTATGTAGCCAGTATAATTACAGCCCATTTGTCCTTTATTCTGTGTGACCAATAGACCAACAGAAATGCTCCAAAATGTCTTGGAATAATAATTACATGACACTATATTAATTTTCATGAAATTTTAGGAACGTCTTTGTGTTCTACTATCATATTTTTGTTAAGACAATGATCCTCTGATAATGAACCATAAGGTACATGGAGCTATTGCCTTAATATTACATCTAAACCAGAGGTGGGTAATCTAGGTCCAAAGAGTAAAAATCCATCCCGGGATTTTGCTCCAACTTCATGTGTGTCTGCAGCAGAGACACACATTAAGTTGGAGCACAATCCTGGAATGGATTTTTACTTTTTAGACCTGGATTACCCACCTCTACTCTAAACACATCCTATTTATAGACTGATAATTAAGAAATAATGCAAATAAAAGTGTAATTTCTTTCACTATTTGGTGTATATTATATTGTTGTATTGTATTGTTAGCTGTGAGCAAGTAATCTGATTGGACAAGAGACTTTCCACAAGTACTGATATAGGACATAACAGCACTGGGAGACTTTACAGGTGTGTTACACTAACCATTAATTACATAAACTGGTTTGTCTTGCAGATTTGTGTTGCCTAAAATGTGAAATAACAGCCTTCTCTATCATGTTACACTGCTTAAATATCCAATCTTCATCACAAAAGTCTAAAATAACAGACTATTACTTCACTATCCTCCACAACATTGTTCAGGCCAAGTTCAGAAACTCCATATAACATCCCAAAGAACATCAGCACATCCGCTGTAAGACGTTTAGTACATACGGTCCATTTTGAATTTAAAACGTAGCACAAAGTAGGCCTGAAAGAACCAGCAGATCCAGCCACAATTGTAGCAGAACAGCTGGTACTGGCCAGAAACAATCAAAGAACAGCCTTCTTTTAGATGCTTTAAATTGTAGACCTATTCCTCTCAGAAAAAAACAATCCTCTTCCATGTGTAGGAACAATCACTTTTGGAAAATCAGACGGAGTTGCACTACAGCTCATGATGAAGATCCAAAATCACCTATTTTGGTTGGAAATCACCCATGTCCTTACACTGAGGCACAAAGCACAAACCTCTGCCTCTAATTTCCCTTCCAAACACGTGTAACTTTCATAGCTGACATGACTGAGGATAATAAAACACCAACAGGAGCAAAAAATGTGCAGATGCTTCAGTGTTAGGACATAAAAAAATCAATCAAGTTCTTCATTGCTGCATGACACAAAGGTTTCTAATAAACATCAAGAAACCCATTTAAGAAAAATGAACCAAAGGTTTGTTATGAAAATCTTACATAATAAAAACAGTGATTCTAGACATTATTAATACTGCGTTTCACTAGATGGCAATTGTTTTTTTAGTCTTATAAAAAGGACATCACTACGAAAAATGCATCAGCCTTTTAAAATATGCAGCGCTTCAATATAAAGTGCTTCATTACATTGTTATTTCTTTTTTTTACAGTTTCTTATTAAAATACTGTATTCCCTGGAGTGAAACCATAGTAAACATGTTACACATTGGTAAAAATAAACATTTTGGAATGTCTTTAAAAAGTCCCACGGGCTGCTTTTGGTCAAGCTGAACTTGTTCCAGGAGCCTACGAGGAAAAAAGTGATTATATTTTTATTACATCCGCATCATATAAACACTGAATAAAGTAACTACCACAACAACCTGGAGAAGTGATGAAATGTAACAAAGCGACAAAATGTGACCAAGAAAAGAACAAAAGTGGACAATGAGCATGAGTATGATCATCAAATAAAACAGAGGGCATGCTGGGATATAAAGTGCAGACAGACTGTCTTGAGACCAAAAGGCTGAAAAAGCTAACCTGAAACACTACCATTAAATCAGCATAAAGGATTTGATCTGTCAAGCATTTATTCTGCTGAATGACTGCAGCATGATATTATTATTATAATTATTATTATTATTAACAGTGTGTAATGCCCTGCCCTGCGGCCAGTGAAGGGGTAGGGGACTCACCGCAACCCTGATCAGGATGAAGAGGAAAATAATGGATGGATTTATTATTATTATTATTATTATTATTATTATTATTATTAAACCAAAGATGGTACTACTACTAAATAATAATAATAATAATAATAATAATAATAATATATTAATAATAATTTGTATTAATTTTTTTATTAATTTTATTAATATTAAAAATTACTACTACTACTACTACCATGCCCTGTCCTGGCTATATTTAAACTAGTGTAATGCCCTGTCCAGCACCCAATGAAGGAGTAAGGGGACTTGCCATGACCTTGAACTGGATTAAGTGGTTAAGATGCATGAATGGATTATTATTATTAGTAGTAGTGTTGGCGGCATTAGCATTATTAGTATTATTATAGGTCATATATTTGGCTTAATGCACTACTGTATATTATTATTACAATTTGTATTATTATTACTACTACTATTATTATTATTATAAGCCACAGATGGGTAATAATAATAATAATAATAATAATAATAATAATAATATTATTATGCCTTGTCCTGGTTATATTAAACTGTAATGTCCTACATCCAATGAAGGGGAAAGGGGACTTTGAATTGTACTAAGTGGTTAAGAACATGGATGGATTATTATTTTTATTAGTAGCAGGAGAAGTAGTACTACTAGTGAAGGTGGCTTTAGCATTACTAGTATTACTATAGGTCATATTTGGCTTAATGCACCACATTATTGTTATATATTATTATTAAATAAGCACTGTTTGACCTCATCACTCTGTCCAAAATGGTAAAAACCATATCACTGGACAATGACATACCAGTATTAATCTTTATACTGGTATACCTTCAACCCTCAGCCGAACATTACCTGTCAGAAATGCTATCTATCTATACAGACAAGACTAGTGCTGCTTTTCACAGCATTTCACAGCATTATGGAAATCTGGAACCTTCACTGGATCCAGAAAATAAGAAATAAGGAAAACAAAATGAAAAAAAACATCCCCAAAAGCAATTTACAATAACACTTAATTCAATCGCAAACAGTGCAGAACCAAGTAGCAGTGCAGTTAATGATAGCACCCACGGGGCTGGAACGTGACTCTGAGCCATCACGGCAGGGAATGTGTACGCTGTCTAAGCTTTTAAAACCTCTCTCCCTCCCTCCTCCTGTTCATTCCATCCACATTTCCAGCCTGGCAGTTCCATCCCCTGCATGGCCAAGCTCATCCTGTTCTCCAAGAGCAACACGGTGATGATAAGGCCGCGTGAAAAAAAAACTTTATTTACACAGCTGCACTTTGGGTTCAAGACAGCCAGGAGTAAAAAAAAAAACGTCAGGCAAGACAACAACAAAAAAAGAATCCACATGTAGAAAAATAGACTCTGTTAGTGCAATGTGCAGAATGAAGGAGGGATGGATGAAGGGCTGCATGGATGGCAGGTGTTAGTCAGCATGCAGCAGTGATGGGCGTTTGCTGAAGCAGTGTGAACAGCAGGAAGAGTGTGGAGGTGGGCAGGCACACACAGAAGAAGATGATCATGTCCTGACTGAGACACACGGCAAGAGCATGCTCAGACACCACCCAGTCCAGCAGCACACACAGCAGCAGGTAGTAGAGCAGAAACTCCTGCAGAGCCTCCCACTCCAGCCCTGCCACACCCCCCACATGGCCACTCACCATGGCCTTCATCTCCGTCAGTTCCGCCTCCTCACGGCCCCGGGACCGCTTGCTCCGTCCTCGTTCCGCTGGGGCCACCGACTTCCTGCTGTTCTCTACAAACTCCTGTAGAGAAACAAAATGGGAAAGAGGACAATTCAGTCCAACTAGAACTAACTTCAGTACTGGCCGGTAGTAATCAAAATAACTGATACAGTGCATTAGAATCTCCTTTTGGTTTTCTAAATAAATAACAAATTTACTCAATTGTCAGGATCTTAAAAGATGGAGAAGACACTCTATGGATAATGTAGGGCGAGGGCGTGAAGCGGGGCTTAAAAATTTACACCAACAATAACAGCTATTTACAATTTAACAAACATACGTACTTGATAGTAAACAAAACTGAAACTTCAGACAGAAACTTTAGACCAATCACTGCAAAGTCACGTAGGTCTTACTCGTAGTCAACGTTAAGCATAGACTGTCTTCTCTTTATGCTGGATTGCATTTTTATAAATTTAGCTCCTCCACTAGGAACATTCCATTTCCACAGTAGGTAAACAGGGTAATAGTATATTTTTATATTTTATGTAGTGACATCCTAAACGTAAATATCTCTAGGCCTGTATTTCATTTAAAAAACATTAAACAAAATCATGAAAATGTCTAGAATGAATGATGTAAGTCACATGGATGTTCTGTGGGTTTAATGTGACATTGGCTACAGACCCTGAAACACTCATTTCTTCCTGTAATTGTGAGATTCTGGAAATTGAAAGACAATGCAATGCAGCCGCCGGAGCACAAACACAAAGCTAAGTGGCAGTATTCTGGCTTCATCATAACAAATACAGTCTGGACTTCCTATCTTCCTGAGAACATACATACATACATACACATTATACTTATATAGCGCCTTTCTAGACACCCAAGGACACTTTACAATCAACACACTCCATTTACACACACCGGTGAGAAGCGGCAGCCAATCGCGCACAGCGTACTCTCAACCGGAAGCAACCGTCCACCTGGAGGACTGCATCAAGCACTAGGGGATCAACCAGGACAGAGTGCCAACCATATCTGGGCATACACACATACATACATACATACATTCATTCATACACACCAGGGTAATTTTAGAGTATCCAATCCACCTGACCTCCATGTTTTTGGACTGTGGGAGGAAACCGGAGACCCCGGAGGAAACCCACGCAGACACGGGGAGAACATGGAAACTCCGCTCAGATGCAGACTCGAACCCAAGACCTCAGCGCTGAGAGGCGAACATGCTAACCACTAAGCCACCGTGCATCCCATAAGCTTCTGTGGTCAACAGAGGTGAAGGCTTTGCTGTTGTCAATTACTCTTTTTTTCCAGAATTTACTGATTTTTTTTTTTTTTTTCGGGAAAAAAATCATGTAAAATGTGGCTTGTGCAAATGTTATGGCACATTTAATGCGTGTTTTTGTTTTGTTCCCAATATGTTAAATTCAGAAAGTAAACAGAAAGTGCACTAAGATGTGTATATTTGTTCCCTGTGTGCTTGACCTTACGTTACTTATTTTCATTAAAAAATTCAACAAAACATATCATTTGAGCAGGGGTATGCAAACTTTTGCTCTCAACTATATAAAACACATTTTCAACACTTAAAAAACCTGTTCAACATCACACATTAAAAAATCTGCAGCCGTGTAAAGCATGACATTACAGCATGTGCCAAACACTGACAAACTCTATCAGCAATGAAGAACATTGGCTGCTAGCTCAGAGACAGAGACACACAAAGAGATGAGGCCACAAACCTGGTCTCAGAAATTACCACAGAATTGAATCAGCATCTCTGTGACCCGTCCTCAATAAAGACTGCACATGATGAGCTTCACAATCATGAAATTTATGGCAGAGTGTAATGACTTCCAGCCAATGGGCCAACTAGACTCTCCCCTCAATCAACCTTCCCTCAGAAGTGCGTCCCGAGCTTTCCATCTCACCTGAGATCCGAACACCTGCGCTTCATTACCAGCTACTCAGCAGCCCATCAAGCCTTGTATATAAGCACCGGTTCTCACTGCTTCTTTGCACAGCATCACACTTCTCATGTGCTCATGTTCTACTGGTCTTGCCTTACTGCCAGTCTGTTCCATTTTTTTGCCCGTTTGTTTATGGTGGCTTCTGTTTTCCCTTGTTCTGATATATTTGCATTCATTGCTTTAAGCCAAGTGTTTATTTTGGCTCTGCCACTCACACACTCTTGCTCGGTCTCTCTCCCTCCCTCCAGCATTAGCTTTAGTCTTGTAGCATTTATCTTGGAGTTTCTTCTCTTTGCAGTCTCTGCTAGTCATTTGTATTTTTCTCTTCTTGCTGTTTCACTTAAATACTCATAACAGTGCTCATCACCTGCTCTGCACCTGCATCACCTCTCTGCTCTGTCAAAAAATATTTATATCCAAGATTAGTGCACAAACAAATCTGATAGGTAATAAAAACAAAACTGGCCAATGAAGAAATTAAGAGGGCTTTTCTTTCAATGTTTTCTTTAGACCCAATTTAAAGGTGCGGTACACAATTTCAATAAAATAAACTTTTTCTAAAATTCAGCTAATGTTTCCTCATGGGTTGCTAGCTCTCTGCTCTGTTTACAAGATGGAGTGTAAAAAGTGCTCATACTCAGCTTTGTCTCTGCAAATGAGAAAAAAACACTGTTACAGCCAATCAGCAATGTTGTTCATGCACAGGACAGGGGGAAGGGGAGGGGCACACTGAAAGGCACGAAAAGGCATGAGGATGTTGCTCTATTCCTGCACGACAGCTGGGGAACACTGAATTACTTTTGCTGTTTCACATGAATACCTCTGTAATGTTTTGTCCTGTCTGTAATAGACAGTCATAAGTGGTTTGTTTAGCAGTTGCAACTGTAGTAACCGTTTGTTTGCCCACAAGTTAGCTAATGCTAACCTTGCTAAAGCTAATTATGACATTGTTTTCTCTACATTTATGTTGGTCTGCAAGCAAAGTGTGATTAACCTGGCAACGTGCACGCCTTAATTTAGAGGAGGAGCTTCTAAAGGGGAAGGGGTGTGTTTGTTTTGCCACCGAGTGTATACAGTATATGTTGCTCTCCAGAATTGTGTACAGTACCTTTAATATTTTGCTGGATCTATCCTGTGGAAGTTATTACATGCAATGGCAAAAATTCTATCTATTGAAATAAATAAAAAAAAAAAATCACATACACACAGGCCACAACAAAGGCCCTGTTCACACCTGGCATTAACATACGTCCTGGGAGTGGCAAGGACAAAGCACTAGTGTGAATGAGGAACAATGTATTTCAAGGAGGCACAGTAATCTGATCACTCAAACCACCTTCAGAGGTGGACAGAGATGCACCACACACATCAACTGCACCACAGCCTCAGTGTGAAAATATGTCACAACCACGAGATTGTTATGAAGAACAGAGATGAGCGCAGCTGCTTTTCCAAGTCCCTTTCAGCATCTCCGGTCCTGTTCATTCATATGTTGGACAAACAGCCCAAAACAGCTCACTAGCCATTTCAGTATCAAAACAAAAGCAGCAGGTGAGTGATATTAATGTGTGCATTACCCCTCCACCTGCATAAATGATGTGAGAAATCAGATTAAAAGCAGTCATAAAAGACAATTAAAATGCCAGGTGTGAACAGCCATCAAATCATATCACTCGAGATGTGAACGGAGTCAAGATGAGAAAAAGGAATTTTTCAGGGATGCACCAATATGGGAATTCTCAAACCTGACATTTTTCATGTAAACATCTGCCTATATTGATACACAAACATTTTACAAAATGTAAAAATTGTGACAAACACTACTATTATCGTGAATAAAAAAAGAAAGAAAGAAAATTTGTTTCTATAGGGTTACAAATGAAGCAACATGAATGAAATGAAGACATTTTAGAACAGCAACTCTAAACATACAGCTCTTCCCAAGTAAAATAAACAATTATCAATCAAATCAGATTGTAAGCAGTTATCTGCTGATACTGAAATGGTCCAATTTTAAGCATCATTAGAATTTAAATTGCACTCAATGCCTACTTTCAATCACTAACCATGGTTTCCATGAAAGACGGTAAATGAGATACAGCTGGAAAAGAGATAAATGATGATAATACTGATGATAAAACTGTATCTAAAATTAAACCCAACACTGTATTGAAATTGCTACAGCCTCAATCAATTTCTTAACTGCAGTGTGAAACATACTGCACCCTATTCAGCCCTTAATGGCTGTAATGAAACATCTCCTAATGCTACACTAACAGCATCACATACCCTCACCCAGGCAACCCAGTTAAGCTTGACCAGGCGTCAGCTTGCAGCCTCATTCATCTCTCAAATGTCTGGGGCGCTTTTCTTCTTTTCTTAAGGAACAGCCCAGCGCACATACACAGTTCTGGACTTGTGTGACAGCATTCCAAAAAGGACTGAAGCTGTTCTGAAGCTGTTTTACACACTTTCTCTGTGATTTATGATAGAATCTAACTAGTTTTAAGTCATAGAAGATCAGATGAATTCAGCAATTTTATAACCTGGGCATGTCTGAAAAAGGAATTTCATCTACAAACGCTCAAAAGTAATTATTCTTTATTCACAATAATCAACTCAGCTCCATTAAGCTTCCACTTAAGTTTCTCAACTGCCCTTTCTATTGACTGCACAAAGCATTATACAGTTTAGCACTGCTTATTCAAGGTTGAGCATCACATAAAAGGACTCCTTTTCATGCGAATAAATGCCCAACAAAAGCAAACTCTTTCAAGAACAAAAGTTTGATGTTACCCTTAGATGGTATCTAGGACACCATCTGAATCTTAAAATATCTGTTCTGTATCCAAGACTGCAGAGACTTTGGAATCTGCAAGATACAAAACCTGCTACTATGCAGGGCTGAATATTTAAGGAAACTGAATGTGTTTTCTTGTCTGTGCTTCTGAACTTTCATACAAACATTATGTTGATCAGTAGGAAGCAGACAGCAGTTAAAGTAACTGACAGGAACTGTCATAGGAGCTTCAACCATCAAATATACACTGCTCAAAAAATAAAGGGAACACAAACAACACAATGTAACTCCAAGTCAACCACACTTCTGTGAAACCAACCTGTCCAGTTAGGAAGCAACACTGATTGTGAATCAATTTTACCTGCTGTTGTGCAAATGGAACAGACAACAGGTAGAAATGAGAGGCAATTAGCAAGACAACCCCTATACAGGAGTGGTTCTGCAGGGGGTGACCATAGACCTTTTCTCTGTTCTCATCCTTTCTGGCTGATGTTTTGGTCACTTTTGCATTTTGTCAGTTCTCTCACCATAGAGGTAGCATGAGGCGATGTCTACAACCCACAGAAGTTGCTCAGGTAGTGCAGCTCATCCAGGATGGCACATCAATGCGAGCTGTGGCAAGAAGGTTTGCTGTGTCTGTCAGCAGAGCATGGAGCAGATACCAGGAGACAGGCCAGTACACCAGGAGACATGGAGGGGGCCGTAGGAGGGCAACAACCCAGCAGCAGGACTGCTATCTCCTTCTTTGTGCAAGGAGTAACAGGAGGAGCAGAGCCAGAGCCCTGCAAAATGACCTCCAGCAGGTCACTAATATCCATGTTTCTGCTCAAACGGTCACAAACAGACTCCATGAGGGTGGTATGAGATTTTGAGTATAATTCCAAATCCAGACCTCCAAGGGGTAATAATTTTGATTTACATTGATCATTTTTATGTTATTTTGTTCTCAACACATTCCACTATGTAATAAATAAAGATTTTCAACTGGAATATTTTATTCATATGGGCAGCACGGTGGTTTAGTGGTTAGCACGTTTGCCTCTCAGCGCTGAGGTCTTGGGTTCGAGTCCACATCTGAGCGGAGTTTCCATGTTCTCCCCGTGTCTGCGTAGGTTTCCTCCGGGGAGTCCGGTTTCCTCCCGCAGTCCAAAAACATGGAGATCAGGTGAAATGGATACTCTAAAAAAAATTACCCTGGTGTGTATGAATGAATGTTTATGTCTGTGTATGAATGTGTGTATGCATGTTTGCCCAGATAAGGTGGCACGCTGTCCTGGTTGATCCCATAGTGCTTGATGCAGTCCTCTAGGTGGACGGTCGCTTCCGGGTGAGAGTACGCTGTGCACGATTGGCTGCCGCTTCTCGCCGGTGTGTGTGATTGAGTGTGTGTAAATGGAGTGTGTTGATTGTAAATTATCCTTGGGTTTGAGAAAGGTGCTGTATAAGTGTAACAATCATCATCATCATTCATTGAGATCTAGGATGTGTTATTTTAGCGTTCCCTTTATTTTTTTTTTTTAGCAGTATATATATATATATATATATATATATATACACACACACACACACACACACACACACACACACACACACACACACACACACACACACACACAGTGGTAACCCTACTTACGAGTTTAATCCGTGCAGGAGCTGAGCTCGTTAGCTGGATGCATTTTCCCCATAAGAATACATGTAAAACTGATTAATCCGTGTCTTGCCGGCCAATATACAGTATACTTTAATATGCTAAATAATGTGTTTATATGGGTTTTTAAAACATAAACGAGACGACGACGACGCTCGTGTAGGCTGGCGGCTAAGGAGGACAGGAGGACGGGCGTACATGTATGGCATGGTTACACTTATCATATGAAAAGTAAAAGTAAAATGTATCTAACTTTCTTGTTCACTACCTTTTGCTACCTTAGTGTCGCTTTTACTAGCACTTTCACTTTTGGTCAAAGGTAATGACTGACCTCTTCTTCTACGGTAGCATCTAAGGGATGCTACGACCGCAGCGCCCCTAGCGGTTGGCATACTTGAACAAAAATATTCCGAGATCTTGACTCGTTACTTGGAATACTCGTTAGTAAGGATACTTGTAAGTAGGGTTACCACTGTGTATATATATATATATATAAAACCTCCTGTTTCCCTAACTTCATCCCTTCTCTTACCTACTTCAGTCCATCTCCTTTCATCAAGGGATGTCACCTAGAAGCCACCCAAGCCTGTAAAGTTCTCTCCCTCTTCTAAGTCAACCA
>BRDA01007100.1:38732-56071 GCA_036984385.1 Crenuchus spilurus
TCTCTTACCTACTTCAGTCCATCTCCTTTCATCAAGGGATGTCACCTAGAAGCCACCCAAGCCTGTAAAGTTCTCTCCCTCTTCTAAGTCAACCATGCTGAAGGCATCGTCCAATTTAGTAAATGTAACGTAGCATTCTGACTCACCATAAGGGCCTTGTCCATGTAAAATTCCTTGCCAGGCGTGCCGTCGTTGTATTTGGTGTCGATGGCGAAGCAAAGGAAGAGCACGTCCACCACAATCTCAAAGATGGACAGGAAGCAGTGGGCCACCAGGAAGGCGAACAGACACACGATGATGAGTGGCAAAACCCACTCTGTGTAGTCCCTCTGATAGTTCAGCGCCAGCACCCCCGCGAACGCTGTACACGTCACAATCAGGATCTGCATACACAGAGCAGTCATAAGTCTGGACACATGTTTACAGGTTAAACTAAAGTCTCCTGGTTAAATGTAAAATAAATAATGGTGCTAATGCACAAAATGATTTACAAAACAAAAGTCTTTAATTAAAAGTTTTGAAATGCTGGAAAAAAGTGTTTTTTTGTGACAACAAAGGATTTAGACTGTGTTTATGTTCTCTTGTTCTACTGGATAAGCATGACGCTGCCTGACAGAATGCCAAGAGGATGTAAAACTGTCAAGACAGGCTAATTTCTAAAATATATGATATTTCATTTTGATTTGATTCTTCCATAGGTATTATAATGTATATAGTCATTCATTTTCTACACTTTTCTAGTAATTAATAATTTTTAAAAAATCATAATTCATTAAACTTGTTATACACATAAGACCAAATATTTAGTATTTAATTAAAAATATTTAAAAAAAAAATTTCCAATACAGCAAATAAATAAACTGCAAAAAAAGGAGTAGAATCTATTTTCAGTTAGAGAATGAAGACGATATGTTATTTAATCCTCTGGAGTCTGAGTGTATTTCAGACATTCTGATGAAGTGTTACACCAGCTTTTGTTCAGCACAAACTCAGCAACAACAATGTCAGAACAATAAGAATGTCATAAATCTATATTCTGATTAAATCTGCTCTAAACAGACTTTCCAAAAACCTATTTTCAGATATGCTGATATAATGTGAATAACCACTCTAAACATTTCTAGCCAAGACGTTTGAGCTCAGAACTGAATAAACAGAGGTGTTGGCTACACACTTGTCATTTAGAAATTGTATGTGGTTTTATTTTTAAAGCTTAACAAATGTGAGGTGACACACTGTTTTTCTCATGCACTAATGATACATTGAATATTCATGAGATAGGTGTGAACAATCAGGTGAGAGGTCTTTGTTCACATTCAGGTTCCACAGATTCCACCAATGGAATGTCCAGAATTACCACGTCATTATCATATGAATGACAGAGCACATCTTTTTGCGGGAAATTACGTGTGGCTGTCTGAGTCGCTCTCACAGACTTGTATCTGCTTTTTTAAGCTCTTCTCACAATAATCTAAAAATATATTTTGATTCAAGCTATATATATTTGAAACGTTTACAGGGTATGTTTTGTTTTGCTTCTGGGATAAAATCATATGTGGAATTTCAGTTCTATTCCCACAAGTGGGTCCGCCGACTCTGATAGGTTAACCTAATGAAACTTTTGCGAAAGATTGTATTGTATAATTCCAAGTATTCAACCACTGCATTTGGAATAACACAATTGTACATTGTAAATCTGTCAAATTAGCTTCAAACTGAGCAGAGAGAGAGACCAAGATCCCAGCACTCTTACCTTGCCTAAGAAGAGCACAAAGTCTCCGACCGTGTTGATGGCTGCCACCCTCAGAGCATTTTCCACCAAAATCACAAAGGCATCTCGTGCCGATGTGCAGAAACTGGTGCTGTTGATGGCCGTCGCTGCATATGAATTCTGGATAAGAATGTGAATGGACAGAGTGAAACGTAGTATATCACCCACATGCTTTTACAGATCTATTAACATAGCACAAATAATTACATTCAGGAAAGACAGATATGGGACAGATACAAGCTGGCATTTTATAAAACAATAGACTTTAGGTTGCAGGTTGTATCTGTCTAGTCAATGTCTTTACAATGTAATGCTCAAAATAACACAGTTCATACTAAATTAACCCAACCCACTCTATGGAACAACTGAAAAATTGCTCATGTTACCTGATTCAGATAATTGAGGCACTTCTCCAAACACCACAGGCAGCAAATACATGCCTTCAGCAAGCAGCGTGCACACGCGTTCTCCTATTGCAAAGTAAACACAGACTAAATAACAATCACAAAGCCACCCACCCACACTCACGTCCTTACCCCCACCTGCATACTCACATTCACTCATTCTCATATGCTTAATCTCGCTCTCAATCCAATCCACTAACAATGAAAGGGTCATGTCTCAATTTCCTGATCCTTAAAGTTTATCAGAAGTGCTTATGTAACAAGGCAAAACTCATCATTTATGAGATGCCAACAGGTTTAAAGCAGAGGTGTCAATATAATATTTTCTCTCACATTAATTGCAATAATAGGCTCTGACTGATTAGTGTTATTTACTCGTATTTTGGGGAGAGATAAAACAAATACATCTGTGGTGATACAATAAAGGAAAGCATGATACAGTGCCTATACAAATCTTTTTTTTTTTTATCTCAGCTCAATTTTAATGACAGCTGAATCAGAATTCCTAAATTTGCAAATTAAGAAGCCTCAGGGAGTGCTCAGCTCTGCTCACAACATCGTCCTAACAGACAAAATATCAAATATCCAACCACGGACATAAGAGGCAGCTATAAATGACTACTCTGTAGTATTCTTAAATCTACTTTTACTTATGTAAAATCACGCCCATTCCTTCCTCTCTGCTCTAATCTAGAGTTTCATTCTTTTTTTTTTTATTTTTTTTTTTATTTAAATTTTACCCCCATTTTTCTCCCCAATGTAATTTAGTGGCCAATTAACCCTCCCCTTTTATCAACTCTCTCAACCCATCACTATCACTTGCAATGTCACTGACTCTCCTGGGAGGGGGCAGACAAGCACAGGCCTCCTCCAATTCCAGTGACGTCAAGCCCCTTTTTTCCCCAAACTACTGGCGATACATCGACCCCAGGCAGCTAGCGCGCTCGGAGGAAAGCGCACATCCCCAGTTCTGATGGATCACCCGACAGACGCCCGAGTCAGTTGGCATTGATTTTTATAGTGCTAAGGAGAGTATGCCATCTTGCCCACCAAAGAGAGAGGCCCCAGCTGTCGATGGCACTCTAAAAACTGCATGAATGGGATACAAACTCACGACCCACAGATCACACTTAGTCATTGAGCCACTCTAGGCCCATATTTTCAATATTAAAACAGCTATGTAAAGCCCTCATCATCAGAACAGTCCCCAATTTTGCCTCTTCTCTCTCAACTGTTCACTGTTGTACGCTCATCAAGTATTTAATGCCTGATTTATACAAAGTCTTATCAGAATATTATGACCACTCCGGTTTAAAACGCCACCCAGGACGTCACAGACACCACATGACAGGGTTTGTGGCACATATAAATAAGCAAGCACACCAGTCAGATGTAGCAGAGTAAAAAACAACAGTCATGGGCAAAGGACAGTGTGACTGATATCCAAAAGGGCATGATAATAAGGTACCAGGTGAAGAGTGGTAGCATCTCAGAAACCACTAACTTCTAGAGCCGCAGTACTGAAGGTGTACTGAGAATGGACTTCCTGTACATTGAGTGCATCTCAATGGCACAAGAGTGGTGCCTCATACATCATTGATGCCAGAAGGGAAGGATGACTACGGCAAGTGGTGCAAATTAATCTACATGCCACAGTGGCCCAGTTAACCTGTATAACGAACACAGGAGCACCAAGGAAAGTGTCAGGGATCGCCATTAAGTGAAAACTGTTACGTCTGGGCCTAATATTACATCTGGGTGGTCATAATATCCTGATATGACTGTGCATGTGCTTCACAGACAAAAAAATTGTCACCTTGCATAGTAACTTCAGGCTTCTGCAGATGGCTCTGCACAAGGGTGATCAGGCTATCAGTACCCGCGGGGTGTGCAACAGGATTCAAACATTGAGAAGAAGTGGTAAAGTGCATTGAATGTCTCACTGTCTGAATGTCTCATGTCTGATTGGCCAAAATGAATGAATTGCATTTGGGCATGTCAAAGGTCACAGCAAGAAGAAAGTATGAATTTGCAGGCGTATCAACACATCCTACGGGTCTATGAGCATCGGCAAAAATTCCCATCAGAATTTTGGCCATCAGCACACAAGGCCTAAGGCCTCGTGTGCCACTCTGCTCCATAAGCTCATGGTATGAAGATCCCTTCAGAGTTTTCTTTCAGAAATTGGTTGTGAAGGATACGTTGACTTCTAGAAGCAATTCTTGCCTGGAAGTAATTTGATTCACATGCCATGAAACTCATCAGCAGTCCTTGTCATCAGTTTCCTGTAGATTGTGATTCTGCCACTGCTGGTAAACCTATGACCAAACAATTGAGTACACCTGCAAGTTCAGGTACTTCCTTCACACTACAGCCTTTGGTGCCCAAATGCAGTCATTTTTGTCAATCCTTAAAATCTACTTTGCAACCCATCTTCTACACATCAAATGAAAGTTCACTGTATTGTGCCACCTCACCATCTTTGAATCCTGTCTAGTATTTATAGCATGCAATGCCATCTGCAGAAGCCTAAACTTACTACCCTACCACCTTAAACATGCAAGGTTAGTAATTTTTTGCCAGGGGAGCTCATATCCATAAATTTATTCCTTATCTACTGTATTATAAGTGCTTCTTGGCAGTCGTGGTAAATTTGGTAAGTATTCCAAAAACATCCCACAACCTCCGAAAAACCTCAATTTGGTGGGAAAACTGCAAACATGGTGCTACACTGTGCCAAGCATTATGAGTTTTTCCCCCTTTCGCTGCCAAAACAGCCTCTACTCTTCTGGGAAGACTTGACACTAGATGTTAGAACATTGTTATGAGCATCTAATTGCATTCAGTCATGAGAACTTTACTGAAGCCAGGTGCTGAGAGCTCCACAGCTGGAGAGATTAATCCCCTTCTAGTCAGAGCTTGGAACTGGACATGCATGGTGACCTTGGCTCATGAGCAGCTGCTCCAGAATGTTCTGCTATTGCTCCGTCTGCATAACTGGAAGCCTGTCGTGCATGTTAAAATATTTAAATTGACTAATTTAAAGGGGTGTCTGCATACTGTTTTGACATATTGTTTATAAGAGAAAGAGACTAATGTAAAAGATAACACACATCTGAATGACTCTTAGAATCTAAATTTTAAATATAGGGTCTAGGTTCTACAGTATATTAATTAGAACGTAGAGCTTTTGTGCTGACCTTTCCTTTGAGTTGGTTGTAGATGTACATGAGGATGAGGCGTGGGATCTTGACCAGGGTGATGATGAAAGAGCCCTTGGCCACAGTGCCCAGGTGATAACGGATCAAACGCAACACTGACGACAAGATGGGCGTCACAGGGAGCTTGTTCTTGTTCCTATAAACAGAATCAGTGAGTTATAAACACGTTGCACATTTCTCTGAAGAAATTTGCTTTTATTTTCAACGATTTATATCAAATGCTGGCAATATAAGAGCTGGCAAAGGAAACTGAACATAATGAACAACAATGTGCCCAGACAAATCCACAGTTGCCCACCACCTCATAAGATATTTGGCTGGCTGTTCCCAAGTGTGGGCGTGAATGTAAAAGCACTGGTGATCATTTGCTTTGTTGGATCCTGCAGAGATGCTTTCATTTGTACTTTATTTTGAATCATCTTTCGATCAATGCCTGACAAATTTTTAGCACTTCACACATGTCACTCAGACCTGGTGAAGTAGTATGTGACCACAGCTCCAGCTACAGTCATCTGCTGACAAGCCAGGATGAATTCGCTGATCCAGATGAGACCCACAGCATGGTACCAGGTGAGGTACTGCAGTGGGCCGCTTAGCCTAAACTCCGTCAGTCCAGTCTCCTCATTTTTCTCAGGATTTCCTGTAACAACAAAAGAGGAGGAAGCATTAGCTGAAATAGGTGAATATCTCCTATAATTCTTTCTCAACCTGTACATATAGAAAATGATAACTCCAAACATGTCCACCAACTGACTTCATGCAGTGAACCTAGAGCTGGGCGATATGGCCAAAAAAATTATCACGATATTTTTTTCTATATTGATCGATCTCGATAATTAACACGATATTACATTTTCGTTAATAAACTTCAGAGCAGAAAAGTGAGAGCAGACAGATGCGCATGCGCAGCAGCAAGAAGCGAGCAGTGTGACTTGTTCTGCTGTGTAAAGATGTAGTTCTTGTCTCTCAGCTCTATAAAGTGACGTTGTTTGCTTGTTTCTCCGCTCACATCACAGCTGTTTATGCTCGTTTCTCTTGTGCTGCGTGATTACAGTGAATCCGTTGGCGGTGCTGGTGAGGAGGATCTAACAGGCAGCAGTATCACACAACTCAGGAGACTCTCTCTAAACTCGGTTCTCAAGAGTACAAGCATACACTGAATCTCTCAGCTGCTCTCCTCTCTCTCTCCCTCTCTATCCAACTGCACAGCTCCGTTTGTAGACCCGCCTCCACAGTGCAGCCATTGGATGGGCGATGTTCCTGCCAATGCACCAATCTGGGGAGAGTGGTGGAGCCGCCGCCGACAGGAGCAGCAGACACATAACAGACTGTCAAGCTGCTTAGACGTAAAATGGAAACAAACGTTAATCCTTATCGAATTCTATGTCCCTAATTCTATTCAAAATAAATTGTTTCAAAAATTATCGTGAAACAAATCAATATCGTTTTATCGCCCAGCACTAAGTGAACCTGTCAAAATTACCAACACAAATGTTTGCAGACACATGGCTGTATACTAGATGTTGGAGCATTCTGATAGCTGTGTATTGTTGACATACTGTGAATTTCTACCTCACAATCTAATTACATCTTTCTAACTAGGGGTGTCCCGATACAGCTTTTTCACTTCCAATACGATACCGATATGGCAACCTTGAGGAATGGCCGATACCGATATCGTCCGATAACGATATCAACACAAATTATACACTTTTATGACTTATTTTGTACTGTAAATAAAAAAAGTCTTGAACGAGTGATATTTTTCAAACAGAAAACAATATTCAACAACAGCATGTATGAGAAAAACTGACCCATTTATCAATTATAAACTTAAAAAAGAATATTCAACTGAATAAAATTAAAATAAATTAATTAGAAGACCCTGAAAAATAACCTCAATAAATCCAACAAAATAAAATATAATTTTAAAGCACAAAAAAAAAAACAATGCAGGGTCACTTATTTTTTCTGTTCTTAGTCTTGATTAAACAACAGTGTGAACAAAATAAACACATAATTCTTTTAACATATTTAATTAGTCAGTTAACTAACTATGGCTCAGTCTCTGATTTCTGCAGTCCAAGCATGATATGCAGATTTTTTTTTAGGAAGATGAGCATTTCAGCATGCTGAGCTGTCAGCTTGCTCCTGTGCTCCTCAATGATAATAGATGCTGAGCTAAAGAGCCTTTCGCACTCGACACCAGGGTTCTAAATTAACTTTTTTGATCACCAGCCAATGTAGCTGGTAACTCTCTAAAGTTACCAGCCAATCAGAATTTTCACTAGCCAAATTTTATGCTGTAAAAATAAGAGAAATGAGTGGCACTGAATGCATTTGATCACTTTATTAACATTGTTAGCATGAAAAACACAACATATACAGTACCATAAAATATATACAGAAAGTGCAAACTGTCTCTCTGTCTGTCTGTCTGTCTGTCTGTCTGCCTGTCTGTCTGTCTGTCTGCCTGTCTGTCTGTCCCACTTTTCTTGTTGTTTTTTGGTGGCCGCGATAACTTTTAAAAGTAGCCAAAAAAACGCATTTTCACCCGCGACAAGATTTTCAAAAAAGTCCAATTAGACGTGAAAACTGCGAATCTGGCAACCCTGGGCCCCGCTACCTTGAGTTGCTCTCTGAAGTCTGTTCAGTGGTGTTAGCGTTCATTTCCATGGTTTCTCGCACTATTTTCACTACAAACTATAATGTCATGACGTAGCGTTAAGGGATATAGCGTTCATGGCAAATGTAGGAAGTACTGCCAGGGGATAAATGACTGAGAACGGAGCCTTATGTATCATGCATGTAATACCTCTTGCATCACTGGCCAAATTGGCTAGTAAGTTTTTATTAACACCCGCCAAAATGATTTTTTTCCCGCATTTGGCGGGTTGGCGGGTGTTAATTTAGAACCCTGCTCGACCGTTCAATAGGAGCCTCACAGAGGTAGCTCTCCATTTCAATGACTGCCCCTGGGGTGATCTGCTCAGAAGGACCTGCTGCTGTGCTGCTCTCCTCCAGTATCTCAGATGCATCGTTACAGATTTTGCGCTCGGCTGTAACGTCTTTTTCAGATTTGACTGAAAAATACTGCCACGCTGCCGACATCGCTGCTCTTTTTGGCTACTTTCACGTTAGCCTGCTGTTGTTGTGATCACGTGGGGTCTGCATGCTGGATCCATTCACGGCTGGATATAAACGCTGGAGTGGAGTAAGCGGACTACTGGATTGAACTGCTTATATCGGAGCACTTTTATTGATTTTTTATTTTTTATGCTGGCCGATAAAATCCGATAATGTTTTTATGGCTGTTATCGGACCTGTATCCAATATCAATATCGGATCGGGACACCCCTATTTCTAACAGACATTCTTTCTTCCAGACAAAAAAGACCAAGTGCAGGAAAGGACCTCACCAGTGGTTCCAAGGAAGAGAAGCACCAGGATCCAGTAAACCCAGAAGAGGAAGAGGGCGAGGAAGGTGCAGAAAGGCTGCAGCACGAGCAGAGGCAGGTGAATAAACACCTTCCCAGCCACGTGGAAAAGAGCGATAGTCAGAGCCACACGCTTCCTCATAAACAACATCAGCAGGAGCAGGATCACCTGAGAGAAAGAGAGCGAGAGAGAGAGAGAGAGAGAGAACAAAGAGTAAAGTGAGACTTTATACATTTTTAAATAATTAATGTTCATTTTTGTTGTTTACAGAGACAGCTGAAGAGTGAGTAGAGAAGAGCAAGAGAGAGGGAGGGAGAGAAAGACAGACAGTGAGACAGAGAGAACAAGGGAGAGAGAGAGAGAGAGAGAGAGAGACAGACAGAGACAGACAGAGAGAGACAGAGACAGAGAGAAACAGAGAGAGACAGAGACAGAGAGAGAGACACAGAGAGACAGAGACAGAGAGAGAGACACAGAGAGAGAGAGAGAGACAGAGAGAGACAGACAGAGAGAGACAGAGAGAGACAGAGACAGAGAGAGAGAGAGACAGAGAGAGACAGAGACAGAGAGAATAACAGAGGGAAAGAGAGATAGAGAGAGAATGAGGGAGAGAGACAGAGAGAGAGAGAGAGACAGAGAGAGAGAGAGAGAGAGAGAGAGAGAGAGAGAGAGACAGAGACAGAGAGAGACAGAGACAGAGAGAGAGACAAAAACAAGCTAGTTTTCCTCTAGGCACTTAAAAATATTCTATTTAAATTCCTCACTTTGAGACTGGATGCGTATCATGTCCAGGATCAGAAACGAGTTCATTATTTATATGTCTGCTCAGCTTCAATATCTCTCCCTGTGTCTCCCTTTCTCTCTCTCTCTGTTTGTGTCTCTCTCTGTCTGACTCACCGTAAACACGGTTGCTGCAATGGCATAGACCAGCAGGGCTTGCATGTGGTCTTTGGATGTCTCTGTTTCCCCATTTGCTTCTTTTGCTTCCTTTAAATCTTTAGCCACAGTCTCGTTCATCGTCAGTCTGTGGTCTATATATAACCACCACAGAACACTGGTGCCTCCTACAAACACAACACACACCTTCAGATATTCACACATTCACTGGAATCATCATGCCAGGTCTAAAATCAGCACCACACATGTGAAACCACAGACATCAAGAACAGCCCGTATCTGATTTTAAAAGAATGTGAGGAAAGACTACAGCAGTTTAGCCAAGGTAATTCAAATTCACTGCAGACACTCCACACAAATACAGACTGTTCCAAATGGGCATTTTCCAGCTAGTAAGAGTCACACTCTGAGCTTAAAGGAATGGCTCACTGAAAAATCAAATTCACACGACTTTCCACAAACTGTCCAAGTCATGTTTTACGTCTAAAGTTCTTCAGTGCGACTGTGAGGCTAATGCAGCCTCAAAAGGAATGAAAGTCTATTGTATTAGCCTTGTAGCTCCAGCACAAAACCAAAGAGGAAAACACGTTCTGGCAAAAAAAAGATAAGAAGTAAATTTGAGTTTTGGTGAACCTTTCCTTTGAGCCCCAAAGAAAGCGTAAGAAAAGAGAAAGAAACTTGCCCAGAGAGCCCAGCACCACAATAACGGTGAGAATCCACACCAGAACAGCAGAGATATAGCGAATAATCACCATCAGGATCATGGAGAGCACTGCAGCATGCACACAGCACACATGTGTGTTAGATAAATACATAGTCACAGACATTTTCCTACTGAGGATAAAGGAATCACATCCTTATCTCCTCAAAATATATATTCTGGTTTAATCCACACTCAAATGTGCAGGCCTCTCTTTATGAGCAAATAACAAATGTGCAGTAAATACATTTTAAAAATCGTGTTATTCATGAAATCTCACAAATATAAGTAAATATTAAGCATCATTAATGAGTTTTTAAAATTAAATTAAATTAACAGCCTAAGAAATTATGAATAACACATTTTAAATTGTTCACTACATTCATTATTTTGGGGCAAAAAAAATACACAAACTTTTGTAGCCAAGACTTTTGAGCTCAGAACTGAATAAACAGAAGTGTTGGCTACACACTGGCCATTACAGTTTTTACAAACTTTATGTGATTTTATTTCTAAAGCATAACTAATGTAAGCCGGCACTGTGTTTTCACTCAGCCACTAACCCTACAGTGATTATTTATGAGATAGGTGTTAACTCAAGGTGAGAGGTCTTTGTTCATGTTCACATTCCACAGCCAATAATCCACCCCCGGAATGTCTGTAATTAGCATGTCATTATCATATGAATGACAGATCATATCATTCATTATTTTGGGGTGTCAAACTAAAACTTAAGTAAAAACACTTAACACTTTGTGTCTAAAAAAGTTAAATATTTGAACAATTATAAATAAAAGACTTAAATGTTTATGTCATAGGCTTCACATGGGTCACCAGTCACATGACCCTTAAAGGGGTCCTTCAGTTGTCTGAGGAACTGCCCGATTTAAATTCAGTTACACTTGTAACATAATACCTGACCTTTGTATACATTTATTTTCACATTATAAAAAGTTCTCATTTAATGAATTGTGCTTGAGACACTCACACCATTGGACAATTTTGAGGTTTTTCCTTTAAATAAAAAAGCAGTTTTTTGAACAACAGGTTCAGGCAAAATAATGACGTTTTAAATTATTTATTGCATTTTCACATTATTCTAATCTGAATTCATTAACATTCATTTTTGTATTATGTGGCAGAAAAAAATTTCATACCAAGTCAACAATAAAAACAAATCCGCTAACTGATGATATTACAACATCGGGCAATAATTTTAAAACACTTAATCTATTAAAACTTTAAAACATGAATGCTCAAAATGTTTTAAAACTAGAGTTCCAGTAGTGCCTGTCTGTATTTTTATTTGTTTCAAATTCCTGAATTTGGGCTTTTATATTATTTAAAGTGGCACTATCTGTGTTTTATCAGCAGCATTATAGGGGTTGATACAGACCATGGACAAAACATACGTGACCCCGCCAGGGAAAACCAGGTCAAAGTCATTCTTTTTTTTCAAAATTTGTTTCTTTCTAAACAACTTTTTTGTAAATTTAAGTTTTTTTTTTGATCAAGATATGTACTACGATAGATATCTGAGACTGTTATCTTTCATTTACAGCAATAATACTGAGTGGCTAAGTTTTGTTACTAATGTGAGTGACAATATTGACACAATATCTCAATAAATTGCCCAGTGACTTTGGCCTGGTTTTCCCTGGCGGGGTCACATATAGTCCACAGTGGAAAGGCAAAAAAGTCATGTGAAAAAATATGACCATGACTAACAACTGAACTATTGCTACCAAATGATGCAATAAAAAGATTAGAAACTGAGTCACTGACTCTACTTTTACTCATTTTAATATTCTAGTCTCATCGTAGTGTGACAGGGTGGCATGTTCCAGCAGCAGAAAGACAGTGAAGGCAGTTACCTAATGCTAGTAGACAGAGCCCAGCAATGATCTCTTTACTGGCCACCACCCCAGCGATCAGCCTGTGAAGTACTGTGTTATCACTGACAAAAGTCACCATCGCTTCAGCAAACTTAGAATAGCAGGAGATATCCACGGGCGTGCAACGGTTAAACAGTGGCAGAGCTTTACTGCAGAGAGAGAGGACAGGACAGCGCAGAGTAAGCAGAACAGGAGAGTGAAGCAGGTTTGGCTTTAAGGGAAATTGCCTGAGAGTCTTACCTCTGAGGAACTGGAAGTTTGGGACATTTGTCAAAGCGCTCTGGAAGGCTCGGGTACCTATGGGCAGCTAGCTCGTAAGAGCAAAGCTCCGAGTCTGAAAAATAAAAAGAGAATTTAGGACTGGCAGATGCTGGCAGATGGACCATGTTGTATTACATCTTTAACATATCAAGGCTTTGGCTAGTCCACTGGCTTGGGCGTAACATTTTAACTCATAGCTGTATTGTTAGATCACAGCAATATTTAACCAGTCAGAAGCCCAACGGAATGAAGTGATCAATTTTGTGAATCATTCATTTCTTCTAATTTCTAGAAAATTACATGTCCTAGACATATGTATAATCTAACATATATGTATAATCTAAGCTAAAAATATTAAAATGTGTGTGTGATCATTATACATTGCCCAAAAAACTGTAAAAGTTTAAGATTAAATCTGCTCTAAACTTAGACTTTCCAAAAAACATTTTCAGATGTGCTGATATATTGTGGAAAAAAACACTCAACATTTCTAGTCAAGACTTTTGAGCTCGGAACTGAATAAACAGAGGTGTAGGCTACATACTGGTCATTACAGTTTTTAGACATTGTATGTGGTTTTATCTCTAATGCTTAATAAATGTGAGCCGACACTGTTTTCACACAGCCACTAACCCTACGTTAAATATTTATGAGATAGGTGTGAAGACTCAATGTGAGAGGTCTATTGTTCAATTCACATTCCACATATTTCACGGCCACTAATCGACCAATGAAATGTCCGATATTACCATGTCATTCTCATGACAGATTGATGATAGATCATGACAGATCATATGAATGACAGATCACGTCATTTGATGGGAAAAAATGTGCAGATGTCTGACTCGTCCTGAAAAACATGTATCTACTTATATAAGCTCCTCTGACAAGAATCTAAAAATATATTTAGATTCAAGCTATATATATTTGAAAATCAGACCCTTAAAGGTTTCCGGAGTATGTTTTGTTTTGTTTCTAAGATAAAGGATCTTGCATTATATATAAGTTTTTTTGTCCCTGTCAGCAAAAACTCAAGACTCCAGAGGGTTAAGCAAGAAATATTTAAAAGTACAGTGGTACCTTGAGATACGAGTTTAATTTGTTCTGTAAAAGAGCTTGTAAGTCAGTCAACTCGTATATCAAACAAATTTCTCCAATTTAAAATAACTGAAATAGATTTAATCCATTCCAGCACTGTGAAACAACCACAAACCTTCCTAAATTATGGACAAAAAGACATGTTTTGAATTAAAAAACACACATATATACACTTTACCAATGCATAACAAAATATTTCAATTTCAGATTTCAGTAAATATTAGTGTAAAATAATTTTTGGGGAATTTTCGCTGTAGCATTTTAAATTTGCGAGGAATTCAATGCGTAGATACATAGTAAAAACATCTCTTCTCCCATTTCACTTCAGCATCTGACTGCTGCCAAGAAATTCAGCAACTGGCTGAAGAATGGGATGCCATGGTTCTTTCTTTGCAGTTCAGTACAAACCTATTTTCACTCAGCAGCATATCTATGTCCATGGCCAGCGCGCATACGTGGATCACGGGTCTGCACAAAATAATATTGACAGTATTGAACATAATTACTGTATGTATGTTATTAATATGATCTAAATTTAAGAGTTTAAAGCATTTTTACTATAATTTTTTTACATAATTACTGTATGTCATTAAAATTAAATAGGTTTAAGAGTTTAAAACATCTTTACTATCGATTTTTTTTTTCAAAAAGTATGCAAGAAGGAGTACAGAGCATGAGATTGGACTTGATTCTGAAGGGAACACGTGAGAAAGAATGAGATGCAGGTGCTGTGCTGCCCATACTGGACTATTGTGCCAACGCGCCAACTAGCAGCAGCCACTTGTGTCTTGAAATTTCGATCGGATCTCGAACAAAAATATGGACAGAGTCGCAGCTCGTATCTTAAAAAAATTTGTATGTTGGTCTGCTCGTATCTCAAGGTACCACTGTACTAGAGATAATAAAACTCTACAGTCACCGTCCTACTAAAACTTTTTGTGCAACAAGTAATTTAACACAAAACCAAGTACCACAGTCTCGCAAAGCAACAGCCAAATACTAAGAGCTGTATGTGTTAAACTGTCAGCCTGCTTTAAAGATTTAGGACATTTAAATGAATGGTTCACCCAATCATATTTATACAATTTCCCACTCAGCCAAGATACGTTTGAGATCTTTAGTTTAGCTTTGCTATTTCACTGTAGTTTAGAACTCAAGCTAACAAAGGCTAACAAACTCACAACCAACTCACAGCAGGATGCTGATCTACAGTCATTTTAGTGATAATGACAGACATGAATATTGAAGAATCTGATCCAAGATGTTCCATCAGCACTGCTCATGTCTGAAGTGGCTGCCTGTAGGAATGAACTTAAATTCATTTTTATAGTTCATAGTAAGTCAGACTGTGTCCTAAATCACATTAACTGGTCTGTGAGACCCTTTAAAACATCTAGATCCAGTTGAGCTGATTCAGAGATGTTTTGGTAATGTATGTTGATGGCTTGTTGGCAACGATAGCCTCAAAGTCTCAGTTCTAAACTAAAGAAGAAAGTTAGGACTCCAAGCAGTTGACCAACTATATCAGGTGTAAGTGGAACAACATGTAAAAATGATTTCTGGGTGAGCTTCGTGTTAAAAGCCTGACTGAAGTGCTCAATGACCCCAATCATCACAGATGAATAATTATATCATACACTTTTATTGAAACAAACATGTCAGATATGTCTGTTGGTGCCAGAAGTTGTGTCAGAGCCTACAGACCATAGAGTGGACGCACAGGGCTGAACAACTGGACGGTAAACAACAGACTTGCTGCAGGAGAGAGGGTCAATAGAGTATTTGTTCTGTCAGCACACTCCTGTTTGTGTGTGTGCGCTTTAGGTGCCGAGTGTGTGTGTGTGCATCTATGCGTAAGCTCCCCTGAATGGAGATACAGTGCAAAGGAAGACGATGCTACGGTCACCACTGTGCTCATGAGAAAAGCCTTTGTTTCACCAGCGGACGACGCTGCAGTCAACGATTCACTGCCGTGACGTGATGGTGGCATCTGTGATGATGACCTGCAGCACTGTGCTTGCCCTGTAGATAAACATGGGCTGGTATCCAAGGAACACCATTTTCACTGCCCAAGCTTTCATCTCATTTGTGTATCTTGATTCAAATATGCCCTTGTTTGGGTTTACAGCTATGAACAGTAGGCTTGTAACAATGCAGCACATTATATTACCCCAGTTTCCCCGCAAACAAGACAGTGTCATATTAATTTTTCCTCCCAAAGATGCGCTAGGTCTTATTTTCAGGGGATGAAATAGAATAATTCACATTTATTGTTGAACAAAAAAATTAACATTTATTACATACAAAGAAAGAAAAAATAATAAATAAATATTACAGAAAATATTTAGATACAGTTAAGTGCTTAATGCAGCTGCTCATTAATATTTTACTGCACTCTAACACTTTATGAACATATTTGCTAAGACAAGTAAATATGCTTATAATCCACCTCACTTTAGTGAATGTTTAAAGTACTGAGCTATAAGTCCGAACACTAAAGAGTTAATGCAGCCACTGTTAGCATAGCCGCAGCGCTAACATCTTCAGAGAACAGCCATTATCACTTTAATGACTTCGATATATGACTTCTGTGCAGTATGTTAGTCAGACACACTGTGGAGGGACTTTTAGACAGCATGCTCTTGCAGTATGGTGAGTGTAAACACAGGATTTCTCTCTTCTCTGGCCACTGCTCGCTGCATGCTGCACGTCTTTTTTTCCTTTTGTTCTTCTTCTAAACAGCATTTGATCCAATTGGTTCTTCCTGTTTTACTTTTTTAACATTTTTCCATTTAACAACAGGTGTTTCTTATATATTTATTTTCTCTTATTTTGCTTTTGGCTTCATTGTATTATTTTATTTATTTTCATTTTATTTACGGACACCCGAGTTTGATTCCACAGCACAAAAACGTTGCTAGGTCTTACTTTCGGGGGAGGCTTTACGTATCATTTTCCACTGTTGTATTGTGGCTTGCTAATTGTCTTGCAGTTAGCTTAGCTTAGCTTATTGCTGGTGTGTTACATCAGGACACAATAAAACCTGACACATTCACTGCTACGCTGTTAAGAAACCAGTCAGACCAGGCTGTGTCGAGTTGGACAGTCCAATAAACTGAAATGTAAACAGCAAAGTACTAACGTACTGGATTTCCTTATCATTGCTGTATCACATACTGAAATATTGAAATTATATCTATAAAAATCCACCTACATTTTGGTCCTTGAATGTGGGCAACATCGACACGGTTTTGACCACAGAAACCTAGACTAACAAAAATGCTTGACCAGTAAAGAATCTTTTTTATTGATCATATTTAGAATGGAAGATTTCTATAAATCAGGTTATTGTTGTTTGGCTAATAATAAATAATTATTAAAAAAAAAAAAAACACCATACAAAAACATTTTGACTGATTGATTGATAATTACCTATTGAACTGCATTGTCTACTGGCAGAAAAAGTCCTTTTTTTGTGAAGTATAGTAGAAGAAGACAACTTTCTTTGTTTTGTACGAGATGTAAAGCCGAAATAAAAAAGTAACAAAGTACAACTCCGTTTTTTTCCTGAAAAAGACGGTCATCTGTTACGTCAAGTTATCCATTAATAGTTAGTTAGTCAGTTTTACAAAAACATACCACAAAAAAAAA
Source organism: Crenuchus spilurus (assembly GCA_036984385.1). NCBI lineage: Eukaryota > Metazoa > Chordata > Actinopteri > Characiformes > Crenuchidae > Crenuchus > Crenuchus spilurus. The sequence goes on from BRDA01007100.1 coordinate 56,069, forward strand.
AAA
>BRDA01007100.1:56081-75601 GCA_036984385.1 Crenuchus spilurus
ATAATTGCAGGGGGCTGGATGTGCTTTCTTTGTGAACAAATGCAGCATCCATCCATCCATCCATTATCAACCGCTTTATCCGGGGCCGGGTCGCGGAGGTAGCAGTCTAAGCAGGGAAACCCAAACCTCCCTCTCCCCAGACACCTCAGCCAGCTCCTCGGGTGGAACACCGAGACGTTCCCAGGCCAGTCGAGAGACATAGTCTCTCCAACGTGTCCTGGGTCTTCCCCGGGGCCTCCTCCCAGGGGGACATGCCTGGAACACCTCCCTAGGGAGGCGTCCAGGGGGCATCCGAAACAGATGCCCAAGCCACCTCAGCTGGCTCCTCTCGATGTGGAGGAGCAGCGGTTCTACTCCGAGCTCCTCCCGAGTGACCGAACTTCTCACCCTATCTCTAAGGGAGCGCCCAGCCACTCTGCGGAGGAAACTCATTTCAGCCGCTTGTATCCGCGATCTCATTCTTTCGGTCATTACATGAGCTCATGACCATAGGTGAGGGTAGGAACGTAGATTGACCGGTAAATCGAGAGCTTTGCCTTTTGGCTCAGCTCCTTCTTCAACACAACGGACCGCTGCAGCGACCGCATTATTGTGGAGGCTGCACCAATCCGTCTGTCAATCGGACAGGGCAAATGCAGCATTTCCTCCAGAAACTTCCATCACACTTCACAATGACACGGACTGTATATGTGTTGGACCAGTTACAGTATATTGTGTATTATCAACTGAATCGACTAACATCTAACTCTTTACATTTTAACTGCAAAGACTTGAAGTTAGAACAGACTCGGTATATGAATGCTAATGCTCAATGCAATTTGGTTTGTGTTGATGTTAGGGATGTTAATACTATCAGTACTTTAATCCAAAGTTAATATCAAAAATAAAGATAAACTGAACACTCATATATTAGGTTGTCACTGGCTTTAGCTCAAATTGGCACTGGCCTTATGTTTACTGCTTTAGCTAGTCAGTTTGGCTTCAAATAATATAGCTTATAAATAAAGATCGCGGTCAATGGAATTTCAGCTTTTACTGTGGTATCTAGTACAGAGAACCATCAAATTTCACTGGTACTGGTATTGACTGTCAACATATGGCATCATGACAGCTCTAGTTGGTTTTCAGTGAAGGGAGGGGCTTATTCTGAGCATTATGGTGGTTGTAACTGAGTGACTCACTATTGTTCATAGCAAAATGCCGTAGATCTCCGTACGTCTTCAGCTCCTCAGTTGGACACTGTGACACACACAGGGCCATCGACTTAATCTTCCTCTGAACAATGTCAATGTTGCAGGGATCCAGAAAGAACACATACCTGAAAGCATCAAATTAAATACATTAGGATTATAATACAATAAACCTGCAGTTCATCAATTTGGACATGTTAATTCCACACTGTCATAACCACATATTTGAATATTATGTAATTATGCAGCCACTGTAACGTTTTATTAGTCTAATAGTAGTTTGTTGAACAATATGAGAGGTCAAGAGGTCAAAATAATCACAATAAAATGCATTCTGTCATAAAGGACGTGGGAGGTACCAGACATTCACCCTGATAACATACAAAACTACCAGAATGTAGACATTCAAATTGACAAGAGCTGTTCATCTCAGCTGAACACATCAGATACCAAAATAGAGTGTAGAATACAGCCCTCAGCATTGTGTGATAAAAATCGACACCAGGCAGCGCATATTTTCATCCCAGGAGCTCTGGCTCACCCCAGTTTTTTGGCAGAGAGGTGAAGTGAAGGCTTGTTTCTACACTTGGCTTGTTTCTAGCCAAGCTCTCCATCGTGACCGTGGCCTTGCCTTGGTCTTTCATAAGATGTGGAGTGGGCACTGCGCCCACACGAAGCCGTGAGGCCTATTGTCCTGTATACTCAGCACAAAAGCAGCCTGTCAGATGCTGGAGACACATGCGATTGCAGAGGAGACAACGACAGAACGAGAGAGAGCTTGAAAGCTAAAACAGGGCTGTCAACACTGTTAGGCTGAAGAGGTTTGATACGTGGCTGAGAAAAGACGGAGCACTCCGCCCACAGTTCCATCGTGTCCTCTCAGGCTCATCTGAATGCATGTCAGGTGCACTAATACCTGTGACAAACTTCTACTGATCTGCAGTACAAAAACAAACAGATCTTATCTGTAATCTCACTTAGAATTAAGGACAGTAAATGACCTTTTCATGCACTGCCCATAAACACATCCATTAGTAGCAACTGTTACCATCCTGGACAGGCAAAAATCCTATTCAACTAAATGACAAATAGATACAACAAACTCCACATACACACACTCCGGTGAGAAGCGGCAGCCAGTCGTGCACAGCGTACTCTCAACCGGAAGTGACCGTCCACCTGGAGGACTGCATCGAGCACTAGGGGGATCACCCAGGACAGAGTGCCAACCATATCTGGGCATACACACATACATACATACATACATTCATACACACCAGGGTAATTTTTATTATTATTTTTTTAGAGTATCCAATCCACCTGATCTCCATGTTTTTGGACTGTGGGAGGAAACCGGAGTCCCCGGAGGAAACCCACGCAGACACGGGGAGAACATGGAAACTCCTCTCAGATGCAGACTTGAACCCAAGACCTCAGCGCTGAGAGGCGAACGTGCTAACCACTAAGCCACCGTGCCGCCCTATATAAATAGTGGAGTTATAGAGTTATAGATCATTCAGGTCAGTGTAAATACTCGGTTATGTTATCTTTGCTAAGTGAAATGAGCTTTTCAATGATGGTACTTGTTTATAAATAATAAATTAAATTTACTCTTCTACAAGCCCAAATGTGATATGGATAATACATGTCCAAACCCATGCAGACATTGGGAGAACATGGAAACTCTACCTAGATGGGGAACCCAAGACCTCAACACTGATTGGCGAGTGTGCTAACCACCAAGCTACCGTGCTGCCTCAATGTTCAGCCTCAAAGTTAACTGATACACCTAACAAAACACAAATTTTAGCTAATTACCTTATAAGGTAAATAAGGAATTTTCAGGTTCAATACAAAAAGCAATAATTAACAACTGATCATAGCCTCTATCAATATTATACCAATAACTATAATAAATTATTATTAAATAATAATTGATTCTTTCTACAATAGGCATCTAAACAGACATTCTTCAGACAGTTCTTCACAAATCTGCTGCTGAAGTTCACATAAATGTGTTGCACTTGTAGGTTTGCTGGAGTCTGTGCTCCACTCCATGTTTTCAAGCTGACCATCTTGTTCTTTTTCCTGAGGTAGTTCTGGCACAGCTTGGACTTATGTTTTGGGTCATTATCTTGCTGTAGGGTGAACCCCTGACTAACTAGACACATACCTGAAACGTTATAAAACTTTTGACTGGTAGTGTTTTGTACATGCCTATATATTTTTAATAATCTTAAGTATTTTCATGAGAACTATGCAAATATGTAAGACAAATTTCTAAGATATTATAAATTATATAGAACAGGAACTTGAGAAAAACCTTTCTGAGTAAATGTGTACAAAATTTTGACTGGTAGTATAATTTATTCACTCATTAAAATTTTTCCAGTATTTTTTTATTTTTGATTTTGTCACTTTGTCATTTTTTATTTTCTTGTAAGTGAACAAATGCTTGAATTATGTTGATATTCTGAATATGACTGTGGATCCGACAGACGTTCATTATAAAGGAAAAAGAGGCTAAAGTTGGATGTGGGAAGGTTATCGCAGCGGGCCAGTAAAGTGGATAGAATTAAGCAATGAATGAGTGATGAGTACGTTAATCTGTGTAAACCGAGTGAACTTTGACCAGATAAAAGCCTTAGCCATTCAGCTTTCTCTGTTGGTTGATCCCATGACCACCAATTACACCTCCAGTGTTTATTTTACCACAGAAGGGTTTCCCACTGCTTTAAATAGACCACCAACCTTTCTCAGACATGCACTGCTCTGCAGGAGAGTGGACAGCAGTTCAGCATGCCTTGACCATGAAGCAGAAATCAGCTGACCATCACAGTGTTATTTCAAACAATTACCAACAGCATGTATATGAGAGGGGGACAGTAGACTGAGAGAGAGAGCAGGAGATGGGAGTGAATTGACAGCTGTGCTGACTCTAATTGAATCCCGTGGCAGCTGTTGGCTCAGTGGAGTCCTACATCAGGTATTTGCGTTCACCCTGGTGAGCTGTCACTCACTCAGCCCTCCCCTCAGCAGTGGGCCTGCTACCTGCTGGCCTGCTCTCACCTCGTTATCTGCACTATCAGAAACCAGCATCACTACCACTACTCCTATAGCACCAGCTACCGGTCCCCAGAGAGGCAAAAAACTGTCCAGTACTGCTGCTGCTGCCCCAGGCAAGAGTCCTAGATCAGCCCTGTCAGTAAGAACCACACTGCATTCAAATTGCAGCCAACATTATGCATCATTTTTATTTTACTAAATAAAAATATTCATAATCTTATACTATTATTAATAATCTATATAACACTTTACACTAATGCTGATTATTGACATATATGCATTATTATTAACTTGCTGATTATCAATTCTTTCTATCATTTCTGGACATGACCTTAGGCAGGAAAGCACATTATTTAAAATTAAAACCTATTAGGGCTCAGCAGGCTAAGATGCTGACACTATGACCAGAGGATCGTGAGTTCGAATCCCAATCAGGCTGTTTGCCATCAACAGCCAGGGCCCAAGAGAGTAAAAATTGGCAGTGCTCTATCTGGGCAGTGCTTTCCCTATCAGTCTCACATTGCAATGTCTGCAGGCTCAGGCGTCTACTGATTGATCCATTCAGAGCTGGGGATCCTGCACTTTCCTCTGAGTGTGTTAGCTCCCCAGTGACGGTGTATCAGTGGTAGTTCGAAAAGAGGCTGTGGCTACATCACATGCAACAGAGGAGACTTGTGCTTGTCTTCACCCTCCTAGAGTCAGGGACAGTGCAAAAGTGATGGGGAGAGTCCTAACAGAAGGGATGGGCTAATTGGCTACTACTACATTGGGAAAAGAATAAAAATTGGCAAAAATTTATGAATAAAATAAAATAATAATAATAAATAAATAAATAAATAAAAATAATAATAATAATAGTAATAATAATAATAATAATAATAATAACAATAATAATAATAATTATTATTATTATTATTATTATTAAAACCTAGGAAGTGTGTTTCTTTGTTTATTTGATCTTCACATAATCCAGTACTTACTGGGATGACAACTACAAATAATACTGGTTTAACCCTCTGAAAGGGTTAAATACATACACTGAAGAATGTAAATCTTTATTGTCATTTTATTGTGGTATGTATTCATAATATAATATCTCAGGGGCTTAAATCCTTATACAGGACTGCACTTGTACTATGTTTTCCATAATTATACCTAGTAGATGAGAAACACTTTTCTAATTGGCTGGCAGGTTTTTATGAATTCTGCATTTTGGGACACCCCTGATGTACACCCGGGAAAAATGTTAAATAATTGTTCTATATCAATACTCTGGAAACTCTGATTGGTAACTGTTCCGGTAATCAATAGTAGCCAATACAGAAACAGACAATAACAATATTACTCAGACTTTTAGATTTTTAATTACACCTCATGTTTTCTTTGTATTTATACATTAATACAACAAGCCTTAATTCATGGCAACTGAGGTATAAGTGGGATAACAGCTTTTAAGATGTCCCATTATACCAAATTATAATAATATATCATTATAATGGACTTGGTGTCATGAAGTGTTTTTTGCCTCCACCTAGTCCATTAATTTTGTATAGCAGGACACATCACCAGACAGTATCCCTTACTTAACATAATCAAGAAATAATCATTTCAGTTGTATCAATGGCCATGTATTAAGGTAGGATGCCACAGGCTGAAATATGCCAACCCCTTTGTCATCACATCCAGCTGTACAGCAGTAAAATCATGACAAAAACTATGTTCCCTCACTTCCAAAGTGTTTAATTGTGGTAAAATTCCATGTTAGGTGCTTTCCTCCACACTGTGAATTGTCAGGCAGCTACTGCTGAAATTAATTAGCTAATTCACAAGTGTCTCCAGGTATATTTATATCTTAATAACAGCAACCGGTGGTCCCAGTGTGTCACAGTTCTAGGCTAAATCACCCTCAGGCCCTTCTTAATCCAGCTTGAGCTAGCAGTGTCTGCAGTTTCACTTCATTTCAATATAGCCAGTCCTAGACTCCAGTTTTCAGACATTTCTAACGATACACATAATTGCCACCTAATGTGATAATTATAGTCACGAGTCAAGAAAACCCAGCACACTGAGAGATCTTTCAGAGCAGCACTAGAGAGGTTAAATGTGGAATGATCAAGTATAAAAGATGACATTCATAAAACTGAATGCCAAGTTTGATTTGGCCTCTGAGGTTTTGGTAGTATGAGTCAGCAAAGCACTTATGGGAGTGAAGAATGAAACTCATTAAGAAAGACTTGGATCTGTACCTTGCTGACTATTGCTGATATGAATAATCTTCTGCCAGGCTACAGGGAACGGCAACTACAGCTCGTGTTTCTTATTAGCACAGTTCATTTCTATCACCACTCACCTAACAAAGGACATTCTGTTAACATTAGCATTTCAATCACATCTTTCAGAGGGCAGTCACGGACGTAAACACTTGATCACAGTGATCAAAACTTGATGATATTCAGAGGATCTGCTCTATCCATTCATGCACACTGTCATTTATCAAGGAATTACAATACAATCTATGTAGGTTTATAGGATTTAAGGTGTGTAAAACATTAAAATCCAAAAAGCAAGTAAGTAAGTAAGGATTAAAAGCTATGTTTGCTGCATAGGAATGTCCTTGAAGCTTTGTGAGGACGTCAGAATAGCCATCTGTATTATTTATCCATATGTGTGGCTACAACAACAAAATTTTAGAAGCCATACTGAGAACATCTGGAAGATGTTCAAGCAAGAATGCAAGAGCCAGCAATATTGAAACAAATGCTGCATTAAAATGGCAGCAAAAAGAAGCTACTATGACCTGTAATCATTAAAATCATTTTTTTATCTGTAAAAATCAGACAAAAAACAAAACAAAACAAAAACCTACCACAGCTCTTCTCTCCTACACCTCTATAAAAGAGATGCTTCCATCCAGATATTTGTCAAGCTGTTAAATAAACTCACATCACCAGAGAAAACATCACTAATGAATGACTCTGCTTCTGCCAAGGCACACTTGGAAACTCCTAGCAAACTGAAGAGCACACTTTAGCTCAACCACACCGACCGCAGAGAAAGCCGTCTGACATCGATGCAAATGAAAAGGCCCGAAATACCCGTCATTCCTCTACCCACTGGTAGGCATTAAGCACTGCACTGGGTGTGACAGTGGCCTCCTTCAGGGTCGTTTTGAATTATTAAACCCTCTGTGTGGTTCTGCCAAGTCTCTGGTGTCTAAAGGTGAAGTCGCAGCTGCCTGACATGTGCATTGACGTGATAATCGAAGAGCACAGCGCTGTGCCTCTGCGCTACCGTGCCCTTGCCTGTCCACTGTGAACAGATGCTTGAGAAAGCACAAAATGTGGAGAGAGAAAGAAGCAAGAAAGAAAGAGCGCTGACTCACTTTCTGTCTGTATGGTCCAGGCCACTCAGCCTGACCCCTTCGATGGCCTCATTGCGTTGGCCACAAGTGTTCCCGTAGCTGTCATATCCAAACACCAGCCGTGCTGCACCTCCCGTCACTATGGTGTACCCACAGATAACACCCTAAAACAAACAAACTCACAGTCAGCACTCATTAAACACACAATAATCTAAAGAATCTAAATCTAACCTGCCCAGAGAAAGTATATATAGTTTTGCAGGAATTTTCACATCAGCACTGTATGTTATATACTGTATGTACTATAGGTCATGTATTGTATACAACACAATTGTTCTGTTATATACTGTATATAATATAAATATATTGTGTTATGTACTGTACATACAGTAATACATATTTACTGTGCATCATGTACCTTATTTAATACATAAGTGCTGTGTTTTATACTGAACACAATATATAGTGTGTTATGTACTGTATACAATACAAATGTATTGTAATACTGTATATAATATTCTGTATGTACTGTACATCATTTTATGCATGTTTTTTTATTGTTATATTGTATACAATACAAATGTACGGTGCTGTATAATGGATATAAAAGTACTGAATGTACTGTACAAAATATATGTGAACTGTATGTTTTGCACTGAATATGTGTATGTACATCCTGGTTAGGATAGTCTGTGATACACTGCCCTGCGCCCGGTGAGGGGGTAGGGGACCAACCATGACCCTGATCAGGATTAATCGGATAATGGATGGATGGATGGACGTTACAATAGATGTATGTTATGTTTTGTATATACATATAGTGTTGTATAACGGAGAAAAAAGTACTGTGTAATGTACTTTATATGATACTGTATGTTATACACTGTTTTAAAAAACATTTACTGTGTTATGTGCAGTATATTTGTGTTGTGCTGTGTGCTACTCGCAGTTTTATTGTAATCTGCTTAATTACACTGAAAATGATGAACACTCCCACATCTTATGGCAATTAAAATTATTTACATGTTGTTTCATTACCATAAGACATAGTACTGCTAATTGGTTCAGTGCAATTATACAAACTCTGCTACTGATCTAAAAGGGCTACTCATCTCTCTATCTCATTATGTTTTCTGACTTCTTTCAACGCATGCACATTTAATTCACACATTTGTCTTACTCTTCTAATTTATGCTATTATAAGAGCTTTTTCATGACATGGCATTATTTGGAAACCATCAGTGGTTTTTGTTTTGTTTTATGCTGCATTTAAGTCACCATCACAAAAAGAAGATCACTGGAGAGTACCAGTAAACACTTTACAAATATGTAAATTAAATAGGCTTCTATGATTATGAGGTGGTAAACAGACTGCCAAATGGCTGACTATAACACATGCAGAAGGACATCCATTTAAACAGCATGCACAGCTGTGAATTCTGCAAAAAACATAGAGAGAAGTGTGGAATATGAATCCAGCGATAAATAAGTTCTCTAAATGTAGTTACATATAGTTTTGATAAACAATGTCAAAAAATGCACAAATGATCTATGATGATATAACCAATGATCTATATTACTGGATAGGACACACGTGACTTTTGAACGCGCCGGCAAGGAGCCTCCATGTTGTGTGGAAGCAGGGCAAGATCGGAAGGAAGACAGTGTTTACAAACAACGAAAGGGCTGCAATGTTTTGTGTTTTATTGTTTTACTTATTGGAATTCTGTCCGCAGAGACCAGGGGATCACATTCCACAAGTATGTATTCATTTTAAAATGATTTATTAGGTAAAAAGATCAGACAAAAGTTGAACAAATTAGTTCTCTTTCAAGGACAGTAAAGACATGCCCACATACATGTATTGATGCTGTATTATGTATAGATCAGTACCTACTACAGGGTTCCTGTGAATGCTTGCAAAGTCTTATAAAGTCTTGTATACAACCTTGGTCAAAAATAATGTCTATAATGTCTTATTCTACAGATGGAAGTCTTGCTATTTCTTATATGGAATATTTCTCTTCACAAAGACATTAACTGGCTTGAATACAAGTAGTCAGGTATAACTTAAAGGTGTGAAAATGTAGAATTGTATGAATGTTAATAAATGAACTTAAACATTAAAAAACTGCCTTTTAGTTGGAGCAATAACACTAGCAACAAAATACAGGATTTCCATGAAAATTTATTACAAGTATTTCAATACTGTAACATTAAATGAACTCGGATGATAGCATTGAATATTTCTACATTGACTTTAATATGTATGAAGTCTCCGTGTTCTTTACTTTGGATTAAGACAGTCGACAGGTTGAAAAAATTGATAATTTGTGTAGAGCCATCGGTCACTAGCTAGTATCAGCAAGGCAAGAAAACATGGCTATATTTATGTCAGTGGCCATGCGATAGCAGCATTACACAATTTAATTCTTTGTCTTCTTTGTAAATAACTTACATTTTGAAAATCGGATAATTATTAACGATTTTCCAGCCATTAGATGTCATGCAAGCAGTAAGGTCTAGAGAAAATGTCAGCTACGACAGATGCGAGAGCCGATAGTAGCCTAACATGTCATCAACCATTTTAATACTTAGTTAAAGAGCTTTTTATCCTCTTTGTAAAGAACTTTAAATTTTGAAAATCGTACAATTATTAGCAAAGTTAGAGATTTGAGAAGGCAGCAGTGCTGGTCATGTGCCATTGTTTACAAGCTTTACTTCCACACAACATGGCGGATCCATGACGTCGCGCCGGCCTCAATGCTAGCGAATAGGCAGCGTCCTATCCAGTAATATAGATCATTGGATATAATGATCAAAACTAGCATCAGTGTATCAGTGTAATATTTCATACAAAACATCCACAACACCACAACTTCTTTAAAACATAATGATCACTTCAAAAGTCCATCCCAATCTCCAGACCTGAAATCCTGAAATCCTCTGGAATGTGTTCAAGAGGAAGATGAATGGACAAAAGTAAAAATATCTCCATTACTGACATAAAGTCACCCAACAGTAATGTGGTCGAGAGAAATTTGGCTTATTACACCAAACATTGATTTCTGAACTACTATGTTTTTTTCTACATAAAAACATATTAGTACTGTGTTGTTCAATAATGAATATGAACTTGTTTTCTAGACATTATGCAATATCTGATACCACTGTAAATAAATGCTGTAAATGAGAATAATCTTATTTTTTTTATAAATGCTGTCAGTAGTTTATGAAATAAAACTAAAATATTCATTGTACTCAAACATAAACCAGAGAAGCTAATCATCTGCCATGTTCTCTGCTGTTTTAGCAAAGCGGTACATGGTAAGTTATGACATAGTACATATTAAAATACAGTGATCTAAATATGACAAAGACTTGTAGTTATGACACTGACCAGAGTGAGAGCTGTACTGTATGATATATACTGTATGTCATGTACTGCATACATGTACAGGTACAGTATGTTATGTACTGTGTGTACTGTACTGTACTATATACACTACATATGTGCTGTGAATTATGTACTTTATACAACATAAATGTGTGATGCGTTATGTACCGCATACAATATATATGTACTGTGTGCTATATACAGTATACAATACAAATGTACTGTGTGTAATATTCTGTATGTACTGTATCTACAATTTTGTGCATGTTCTTGTAAGTCTCTCTTAAGTGTAAATGCACATGTACAATAAATGTTTACTGTATGTTATGTATCATGTACTCTTATATACTTCTAAAAATGCACAGTGCTTTATAATGGATACAAAAGTACTACATATACTGTATAACATATGTGTACTGTAAGCAATAGATATGCTATATATTGTATATAACACATGTACAGTGTGTTAGGTACTGTATTTGATACATATGTGCTGTACGTTATGCATTGTATACAAAACGTTATGTGCTGTCATGTACAGTATATCTATGTTGTGCTGTGTGGTATTCACAGTTTTATTGTAATGCTTAATTAAACTGAAAATGATTAATGCTCCCATATTATAGCAATAAAAGTTTGTTATTTTATTGCCATAAGACATACTAGTGATAATTGTTAGTCATGACACTGACCAGAGTGACAGCTGTCACTACTGATCAGCACTGCTAGTTGAGTCTATAGTGACAGCCAATGCACTGCATGTATAGCTCACCATTCCCACGCAGAAGAGCGTGAAGAGCAGAAACCATGGCAAATCCGTACAGCTTCGGTCCTCCAGGGGTTTCCATTCTCGTTTTGCCCTCTAAAACGCAGAAATGCAATGTCATCCAAGTCAGGTGGTCTTCACATTATTTGAGGTTTATAACCTCCCATTCGCCTTACTGCGCTCTTGTGTAATAGGCTTAACGCATTCCTAACAAAAGACAGCAGTGAGTTTGCATTCATAATAAAAACGTGTCAGTGTTTAGAAGCACCAGCGCCCTGAAGACACTGTGCAGGAGGTGTTGGGCTTGAGTCCATTAAACATTATCTAAACACGTATACGTGCATTATCCCCGTGCAAATCCCCGGCACGCTTAGCACAGGTTTAGCTCGGGTGCGCATTTCGCGCATCAGTGCGCTGCACAACATAAAAGCCTTCACGTATCGATACGAAGAACGGATGTACATAAACAACAGGATTACACGTTTAACAGCAACAATGCAAACAGTAAAGGCGACGGCCGCGACGCGTGCGCGTAGATAAATGATTAAAAAAACAACAAAAACACCCTTTCTTAAAGCTTTTCCTCCTCACGGAGCGGAGGAGGAGGTCCCTGCCCTCTTACCTCCGTACTACCGCAGCATCCCATTGCAGGCGAGAGGTTTAGGTCCGCAAAGAACTAAAGGATACAGCAGGAGAGGAAAACAATAAGCCCAACTTGCAGGGAGTTGACGCCGTTGTTGTTGTTGTTGTTGTTTCTACCCCGCATATGTGTCCATCAGAGCGCGCGCGCCGCCGGACTCCCCCGCGCTCGCCACATGCTAAATACGGGCTCTCGTCGCTCGCTTCGGGGGAAACAGGGATTATTACTTTAGGGTTTTATGGCGCTGCACTTCCTGGAGAATCGCAGCAGGTGTAGCCGGAAAAGGAACAGGCTGGGCCTCGTCATCCACTCACACGGCGAGCTGCTGCTCCACTACGGAATGGTGGGACATTGGCGGAGGCCGCCAAGTTTAAAAGTCCACAACAACGTTAGCATCCAAACCCGAGCTAGCTGACAGTGCTAAACATTACATCCTAACATCTGAGTTTAATACATCCTCCACCGAGTTGGGGTTCATTAGCATCTGTTTTGTTCACGAGAAGTTCGATTGTCTCAGTCACGTTAATCCTTTTTTAGTTGTAGTTTTACACGCGAGCTCTTTCAACGTAACTCTAGCTGCGAATAGGCGTGAAAGAACTACAATACCCATGATACACTGCGTGTGCTCATTCGTCGAAGCCCGTGCTGCTGTGCTGCTTCTTTCATAGTGCCCGTATTGTTTGATTATCAGTTTTTATTTATAGAACTTTTATTTATATTTTTTAACTTTAGATTCGTTTTTAAGTGTGGAAGCCCATTTCCGCCACCTAAAATAAAAAAAAATCCAGCAATAATTTTTTTTCTCATTATTAAGTAAACTGCTGTCTCATTATTTTGAGATAGTAAGTCATTATTTTGAGATACTATGTCATTATTTTGAGATGCTAACTCATTATTTTGAGATACTGAGTGTTTTTGCTTTTGGAAAAAAAAGGATTCCAGAGGAGACCTGTGACACAGACATGTGGCTGTGTACTGGAATTGTCAATACATTACGACAGCTACCCAGATTTCAGCTCTGAGATGAATAAAGTCTTAGAATCTAATGCATGGGTGATGGACATTATATAATCTAGTCCATGAAATATAATACTGCCATCAGTGTTTTTGTGGGAGTGCAATTTGTTCTATGAGCTGATATGCTGTCATTTTGTATTACGTAAATTTTGTATATTAACTTTTGAATTATTGAAAATTACATAATTGTTTGATTATTCTCATTGTGGATACTGAGTTGCAGTCATTTTAGTTATGTCAGATTTCAGCTGTTCTTTAACACTGAATGTGTGTTCATATACAAAAATATTTGGCCCACTGGTTAATGTTTTCTGACTATGTTGAGATAAATGCTGACTGTTTAACATGCATGGCTTACATGTTACTTGTCATAATACACGTTACCATTGAATCTGCTTCCTTGTTCCCTTATTGAGTGTTTTCAGAAAAGTGTTTGTTACCATGAATTCTATGGTGTACACATTTACCTAATAAATGTTACCTTTTTAATATATATTTATCATTATTTGTGGTTGCCTATTCAAAGTCCAATAGGTCTTAACAACAAATTTTACTCGCACCTGTAAAACTGCATTTCCACTTGGAATGCATTGTTTGTGCAATCAGTGTTTCTAGAAATATATTTATTAATGAAAGATTGAGTGGCTTTCAGGAGCGCAATGTATTCCAACTTGGTACTATGATACAAAATGTGCAAGAAATCCAGTTGTGAAATTTCCTTACTAGTAAATATTCCAGAGTCAACTGTCAGTGGTATTATAACAAAGTGGTATTATAACAAAGTGGAACTGGGAATGAAAATAACTTGCTCTGGGCTTCATGGAATGGGTTTCCATGGCCGAGCAGCTGCATCCAACCTAAACGAACCAAACGCAAAGCAGGTGAGCAAATATTTTGGCAGTATAGTGTACATAAAAAAACTAATGTAAACAAATGTTATATGTTTGCATATGTTTATAATATTATGCAAGTTATATTACAATATAGAATCAAAGCAAATTAAAGACTGACAGCACCATATGCCAGGAAGAGTACTGTTTATTCCTCCATAACTTAGTATCTCAAAATAATGACTTAGTATCTCAAAATAATGAGAGAGTATCTCAAAATAATGAGATAGCAGTTTACTTAATAATGAGAAAAAAATTATTACTCGATTTTTTTTATTTTAGGTGGCGGGAATGGGCTTCCAGAGTTTGGTGCAGTTTGAGAGGAAAGAATGTAATAATTAGTATATACAAAAAAAACGAATGCAAATATATATATATATATCTCGGTTCCACACAAATAATCTTTGTTACATCAGCACAATTACTACAGTTACTATCAGCCAGTTTACTTCACTACCAAACATTTATTGTCAGTGTATGCTTAGTTAATATTATTGCAGTAAAAACTAAGTTACCATGAAATAATAACAATAATATGACATGAATTATTCATGAATAATCAAATTAGCTAAATAACAAACGGCAGATTAGATTAAAAAAATAGAATAACTAATACCAATCACACTACAAGCACGCTTAATGGGATTTATAGTGAAATTAATGACAACACGGAGACTGTAGCCAGAAGACACGCCCAGTATGAAAATGTATGGCGCCACGAGCCAATGGGAAACGAGATTTTCTCAACAAAGAGGCACTGAGCAAAACATACATCCTTTAACTAATTGCACGGGGAAAAACTACAATACTATACTACAATACCCATGATGCACTGTGCGCAGCGCTCTGAAGCCTGTTGCTTGTGTTGCACTTTTAATCATGTTTCTGCCTGAAGCTGATAAATCATTGAAAATATTTTTATTTGTGGTTAAAAAAAACTAGGTTAAGGTTTGGGAATAAAAAAATATATATAAAATTATTACCATTCATCAAAAAGCCATTTGAGTCAGCAATAGAACTAAATAAAGCCACCCTTTGTGGTCACCATCATCAGCATCATTATCACCTGCATCAGCAGCTCAGTTCCTGCTCAGGTTCAGACAATACGTCATAGGGCTCACAGTGACTTACTAGTTATTGTCTGTCTGAAGCAGAGTCTATGAATATGAGTTCCTGACTGACCAGGAAACTTCTTTACTTTAGAGATATCATACATTGCCGTTTAAATCATAAACACGTCCCAACATCTTCACTTACAACATCACAGCTTGTGCTCTTCATCACCAAACTAAAGTGTTATTAAGGCTGACCACTCTAACCCGCACAAACTGACCCTCGTGTTACTGGCTCGTAACTTATCTGTATTTCCGTGAGTCGTCAAAGTAGTTAATCCACCTTTTTCCACCTGAAGCTTGGCTGAAAGGAGCCTGATGTTGACCTTCTCTGCTCGCTCATCTTCTGCACTGTGCAGCATTACGTGTGAAGTACAGCAACAGCCCGGAGCTGCCAAGCTGTGATACAGAAGGGAGCCATTGTTCTATTGTTCACTGTTGTACCAGGGAGAGGGAGAGCAGCGGTGAGAGACTGTGTGTCTATCTCTGTGCTTGTACTTATATCGTTTTGAGGACCAAAGGTCCTCACACTGACTATGAAAGTATAAAAAAGAATGAAATTGAAAACGTTTTTCTGGTCCTGACCATGACAACACAAAGATATGTGTGGTGAAAACTAAAAGAGTAAAAAGACTGAGTTAAACTTCCTGGAGTTAAGTTTATAGTTAGGTTTAGGGTTAGGTTACTTGGGTTAAGGTTAGGGTTAGGTTACATATGTTAAGGATGGGTTAAAGATGAGGTTTCTGATGTTAAGGTTAGGTTTAAAATGATGTTACTGCTACAGTGGGATTCGATTTAGGATTAGATTTCTGAGGTCCGGTGTTAAGGTTAGGTTTATGGTTATGGTTAGGATTAGAGTTAGTATTGTTATGGTTAAAGTCTTTAGGCTTAGTATGATTAAGGTTGGGGTTAGTATGGTTATGGTTAGGTTTAAAGTTGGCATGATTATGGTTATTGTAAAGTTTAGAGTTAGTATGGTTAAGGTTAGGGTTAGGTTTAGAGTTATGGTTAAGGTTAGCTTTAGGGTTATGGTTATGGTTAACATGAGGATTAGAGTTAATATGGTTAAGCTTGGAGTTAGCTTTAGGATTGGCATGGTTATGGTTAGCTTTAGGGTTAGTATGGTCAGGGTTAGGTTTATAGTTAGTATGGTTAAGGTTAGTTTTAGGGTTAGTATGGTTAGAGTTAGAGGGGAGTATAATTCACACCCAGATTTTAGGTAGGCTTATAGGTGTAGCATTACTTGGCTGCAGTAATACAAACATAGTCCTCACTATATATAGTAAAACACAAGTCTGTGTGTGTGTGTGTGTGTGTGTGTGTGTGTGTGTGTGTGTGTGTGTGTGTGTGTGTGTGTGTGTGTGTGTGTGTGGTATGTGTAAGAGAATGGGAGGATAGAAAGACACACAGACATACAGGCGAATGCATAGATCCCCCCCAATTTACTCTACACAGATGTAAACAAATTGACTGAAGCATTGCAAGTGTCATTTTCTCTTTGTCCACTAGAGAGTAGTCATGTATAAGAGACAAGCCTCATTTTGCAATGACCTCATGAATCTGATTCTACTAACATGCAGTCTTATACGATTAGTCTAAAATGCATGACTGACATTGGGCTTCTGTATGAACTGTATAAATATGAATAATTAATAATTACTAAAAGTTACACTGCCTAATTACAGAAAGGTCAGAACACTGTGTTAATTATACTTGATGGAAAAAAAGACGGATACTGACTTTTAGAATTTAAGACAAAATATGAGCACCACTGCAATGTGGCTGAGCACACAACACAGAATATGTGCATGTTTTGCGGAAAATAAAGCGTGAAACTGATAATACAAAGAACAGAGCAAGTGTTTTTATTGACTGTGTGTACTGATATACTCAATATGGCACTGAAAAATGGGGACTGGATAAAAATTGGTGGTCAGATTTTCACACATCAGTGTGTTTTCTGTTTCAGGCCAATACATGCTAACACTTAAAAACCTTTACACTACTATAAAGCATCTGTGCACATCTGTACTATGTACATTGTACAGAGATTAACTGCCTCTACTTGCATAGTTTTGCTGTCCCAACAAGTACTAAAATCTCACTGTTTGGTTTATCTGCTGTCATGTTCTGAAACCATTATTATACTTTCTGATATGAGTACTTTGCTTTGAATTTTAGTAGGAAGGTCTGCTTTTATCTGTAACAGTTACTTCCACATCTAATGGCATGAAGCATAAAATTAGAGGTCACTTTATTAGCTCTCTGGACAGTTTTTGCTTCTCTTTGCAGTGCACAAATCCAGCATTTTGGGGCATATTTGGCCTAGTGAGATCAAATATAAACATGAAGGATTAGTCTCAGTAATGCAGACACAAACCCTATCTCAGTATTAGATCACATGGTTGTATGGTTTAAGGACACATGCTCTGTGGAGGAGATGTTTACCTTTTTATGCATTGTAATCTTACTTGGATCCCATGACTTTTACTCCAATTCAGATGACTGCTGTAGTCACATTTTTATCTAAAATTTAGGAGTCTTCCTGTTTATCTGTATGAGATGAAGATGAAGATGAAGTCTTGTTATTTTGGATATTGACATGTATCTAAATGTTTTCCAGTTTTCAATTTAACATGCTGACTGCCATTTACATTTCATAATGAGTGGACCAATCAAAATGTTCCAAAATTGTATTATTATTATTATTATTATTATTATTATTATTATTATTATTATTATTATTATTATTGCTGATACTACTACTAATACTACTACTACTACTACTATTATTACTATTATTATTATTACTATTATTATTATTATTATTATTATTATTATTATTATTATTGCTGCTGCTGCTACTACTACTACTACTACTACTACTACTATTATTATTATTATTATTATTATTATTATTATTATTATTAGAAGTAGTAGTAGTAGTAGTAGTAGTAGTAGTAGTAGTAGTAGTAGTACACTCTTAAAAGAGATGGTTCTTCAAGGTTATTTTAGTAAAGAAAATAGTTCTATATAGAACCATAAACTCTCAAATAACCCAAAGGGTTCTTTCCATAATGAAAGGGTTTTTCAGATTGATGAGGAATGTACTATAGACGGTCCTATACAGAACCTGAAAATGGTTCTGTATAGCCCCAAAAAGGGTTCTGCTATTGTTGCAATGTCAAGCTTGTAATAATAGAGGGACCCTTTTTGGTGCCATATAGAACCATCTACAGCACATTCCTTATCAGTCTGAAGGAAACTGTTCACCATGCAAAGAATTCTTTGGATTCTGAGTGTTCATGGTTCTATATAGAACCATTTTCTTTACAAAAGAACCATTGAATAACAATCTTTATTAAGAGTGTAGTAGTAGTATTGAATAATAATAATAATAATAATAATAATAATAATAATAATAATAATAATAATAATAATAATAATACATGTATATAGTGCCTTTCACATAGCCAAGGCCACTTTACAAATTAGCGGAGAGCAAGAGGGAAAAAAACAGAGAGAATGAAAGTATTTAGATCTCTAGCTTGACTTTAAAGATGGAAAAGCAAACACAAAAAGGTAAGGAGGTCCAGAACACTAAAACACTAAAAGATCTGCCACGGAAAGCCTAAACCTAGGAATGACCAGAAGACCAGAATCAGATGACATCAGCTTGTGTGATGGCATAAGGATGTTAGAGAGCAGAGAGATGAGAGGGTGCCAGACCATGCAAGGTTTTCAAGGTGAACAGCAGGATTTTGTAATGGATGTGCTCTGTAACTGGTAGTGAGTGAAGCTGATGGAGGACAGGAGTGATATGGGCAGGCTTTTTAGTGTGTGCTAAGACTCTGGCAGCAGAGTTTTGAATGTACATACTATTTTTGTAATTACTATTTAGTGAACATTCATGAACAAATACACTGCTCAAAAAAATAAAGGGAACACTTAAACAACACAATGTAACTCCAAGTCAACCACACTTCTGTGAAACCAACCTGTCCAGTTAATGTCTCGTGTAGGTAATGTTTTAGGACGACAAGTGGAACTTTTGGAACGTACCAGACCGTGGGAGAGTAGA
>BRDA01007100.1:75611-90989 GCA_036984385.1 Crenuchus spilurus
AAGCAACACTGATTATGAATCAATTTTACCTGCTGTTGTGCAAATGGAACAGACAACAGGTAGAAATGAGACAATTAGCAAGACAACCCCTATTCAGGAGTGGTTCTGCAGGTGGTGACCACAGACCTTTTCTCTGTTCTCATCCTTTCTGGCTGATGTTTTGGTCACTTTTGCATTTTGTCAGTTCTCTCACCATAGAGGTGGCATGAGGCGATGTCTACAACCCACAGAAGTTGCTCAGGTAGTGCAGCTTATCCAGGATGGCACATCAATGTGAGCTGTGGCAAGAAGGTTTGCTGTGTCTGTCAGCACAGTGTCCAGAGCATGGAGCAGATACCAGGAGACAGGCCAGTACACCAGGAGACATGGAGGGGGCTGTAGGAGGGCAACAACCCAGCAGCAGGACCGCTAACTCCTCCTTTGTACAAGGAGGAACAGGAGGAGCAGAGCCAGAGCCCTCCAAAATGACATCCAGCAGGCCACTAATATCCATGTTTCTGCTCAAACTGTCAGAAACAGACTCCATGAGGGTGGTATGAGATTTTGAGTATGATTCCAATTCCAGACCTCCAAGGGGTAATAATTTTAATTTACATTGATCATTTTTATGTTATTTTGTTCTCAACGCATTCCACTATGTGATAAATAAAGATTTTCAACTGGAATATTTAATTCATTGAGATCTAGGATGTTATTTTAGTGTTCCCTTTATTTTTTTGGGAGCAGTGTATATACTGTATATTTACCAGGTAGTTCAGTAACACATCACATTTGCACTGTTTTACACATCAAACTACGTAGGGCTGCCACAGTTCTAAAGTTGTTTATTTCAGTATCACTCAGCACTGTGCAAGCCGGCATGTCCAAATCATCATAAACAAGTTAAGTCATGTCAAATACTCTATATAACTATCTCACACAGGTTCAGACACATACTATATAGATGATTTATAGATGTGGGGTAGCCGTGGCCTGGTGGTTAGGGATCTGGTCTTGTGACCAGAAGGTTCGATCCCTGGCAGGTCATGACTGAAGTGCTCTTGAGCAAAGCACCTAACCCCCAACTGTAAATTGCTCTGAGTAAAATTATTAACCCATTCATTTCCCTTCATTGTGTAGTTATACTTCAGATCATAATCTAGTAGTAGCTATTTATATTGAACCGTCCTCTGGAAACCTGCTGCAACAAACACTGTTCCTTTTCTGAGCACACTGGATGCTGCAGGTAAAGATTACTGTCCCTCAGGACAAGCTGAGCCCAGGCATAGAGAATGACCTATTTCCTCTGGATACATGATACGGCATGTTTATTCCTCCTTTACTCTCAAAGAGATTTCACACATCACAAGCTTGCTTTAAGTGAAACTCTATATTCATTCATGCTAGATGTTCTTTTAAAAGCTTATTTTATACACATAAAGACAGTTATGTATATTATCCAGTATAAGATATCTTACATCAAAGACATTTTGCAGTATCTGTGCACAAACAAGATTAAGCCCTTATTCTTTAAACTCTCTCTCTCTCAAAAAAAGGGGGAATCATGACTAGTGCATCTCCAAAAATTAGAATTTCATGAAAAAATTTGTCTTGCTCACAAGTAAAAAATGTGAGCATATAGTTTATATTCATTACATGTAAAGTGACATATTTCAAATGGCAGGTTTACCTTTTTGAATGAAATAATCAACACAAATGAACTTTTTCATGACATTCTAATGTTTTGAGATGCACTGGTAAATCAGTACATTTCCTCTCATTGGGGTGGAACCTCACATCTTCAGTATCTTTGACTGAGGGACATAATTATACACCAGCCTCTGTGTTATATTGTTATCTTGACTGCACTCACTCTGTCCTGACTCCAGACTTTTACATTTATTTTACTGTATAATAAAAGTTCAGTTATGAAAAGATAGTAATCAGTAGAGCTGGGCGATATGGCCAAAAATGTTATCACGATACATTTTTCTATGTTGATCAATCTCGATGATTATCACAATATTAAATGTTCTAACACTGTGTTAGTTTTAAACAACATCTTTCTAAAAACATCAGACTAAATACATGAAATGTTACTGTTTAATATATTAAAATGTTTATTGCCAGAACATAATATTGTAGCGTCCGGCTGGACGCGTTGAAAGGATGGACGAGAAAGACGTTTACAGTCGTCGCTTTATTGTTGAAACTTACAATGATTTCTGTCGGCTCTCGCGCTCTCTCGCCCGGCCAATCACATGCTTGTCTAAACACAACAGTGCATTTTGGCAGCGCTGGTGAGGAGGAGCTAACAAGCAGCAGTACACAGTAAATCTGCCAGTGTTAAATCAACACTATTAGAGTTAAATTAACACCGAGAGTGTTATATTTTGACACACTCAGTGTTAATTGAACTCTAATAGTGTTGATTTAACACTGGCAGATTTACTGTATATTAGACGTCTGAACTCACTTTCAAGCTGCTTAGACGCGAAATGGAAAAGAACGTTAATGCTTATCGAATTCTATTGTCCCGGCTTATCATCGTCATCCAGGGAAAACTTATTGTGAAAAAAAATCAATATTGTTTTATTGCCCAGCATTACTAATCAGCTTCTTCCTCCTGGAAAAGTGAATGTAGTGAACCTTTAAGGTCCATATTTTGACCTTAAGGATCATGTTGTGCACATTTACATTGTTTATGTCTTAGAAGACAAAAAATGTACCTGTACAGAACTTTTTTTGCAGACAGTGTGAATTATTTATCCAATAATGTTTAGGTTTAATATGCAGTAAATAAAATGTACAGGTGTCCACAGGTTGTTGAAAGTGTTTAAATAAATGTATAATCTTGTTGCATGTAATCAATATAACATATTTTGAACCCCTCTTCCGAGCCCTGTCTGTCCCTGTGCTTCTGTTTTACTTGCCATGTGCTCTCTGTTTGTTTATGTTTTCCACATGTCTTGCCCACATCATGTCTCCACCCCTCCGTTACATCACGTCCTCATTAAGCCCTGCTGTCTCATTATCTGTCTGATTGACGTATCTATAAAGCCTGTACATCTATAAACCACGTTATTGGATTCATATGATGGTTTAGTATCATCGGTTTGTTTCATAGTCATAGCCACAGTGTTTGTAAAAAAGCCTATTTGTTTTGACACTCTTTCCATCTCCTCCTCCTGCTACAGAGATACTGACACATATAGGATAGTTTACTTTTCTAATGTTATAGAAATAATGTCTGTGTTTGAATGTACTTTAAGATACAGGACAAGTCTTTTTCACCATGCTTACACAACTGGAAATCAAACATAAGATGTTGAGTGCTCAAATCAATGCAAGAACCCAACACAAAATAAACAAACCTTAGATAAGAAAAAATCACTGGCTTAAGAAATGAGAGGATCAATGATATCGAATTCCCAACTCAGCCATAGCAAAAGCCACATAAATAAGAGCCCACAACGAAATAATAATATTCCAAAGAGCCTGAACACTTGCATCCTGTTTAAAGTGGCCTGGTTACTGCTGGTGTATTACAGATTTAGCCACTGCAAACACAACATTGCTAAATCTCCTCCAGTGGAATTTACTGGAATCGAAACCACTGCTGCTCAACTGTCCAGAGTCCAGGTTGTGCTGAGGCTGTTCTCTTTATTCCACTATTTCCTCATTCTGTGGTGTTTTTCATCATTAATAATGTGTCATAATGCCCTCCTCAGACAGAAGAGATATTTTAACATCTGGACAGGAGCAAATGCAATGAACCAAACTATGACATCATCGCATAACCTGTTTCCTACATTGCCAGTTACAGGTTACTCGAGGTCAACTGCACAATTATGGCAATCCACTTTTGATTATTATACACACATGATAACACAGATACAGGCTGACATAATGCTGATAGGCTGAATCAGATCTGAGCAGCTGTCCAGTCAGACCAGTTTAGTGAATCTGTTGAGGCCTCAGGGAGCAACAGCTTGTACTGAAGTCCTAATCCTAACCTTTAAAACGCTTTGCACATGAAGGTGATTAATAAACATGACTTATTTTTATAACCCCTGAGTTCACCTAACAATGATTTTTACAGCTTAACATAGTTACTTTTTGGAACAGACCAAAAGTCCACAGTAAACACATTAGAATATCCCACAACTTCTGCAAAGCTTGCATTGCACTACAGTTCTCACTGGAGGCTGCCAAAAGAATAGCAAAGCAGGGAAAACAAGCCATGGAATGTGATATGTCCCAAATCTGTATTTAGGCAGGCATGGTTTGGCATTTTGGTGCAGCTTCACCTAATAAGAAGATTCCAGATCAAAACACATGTGCTTAACAAGGGCAGAGCATTAGAACAAGAAGCTCTGTTTGGGAAGTGTGAAAGTGAGTCAGGATAGGTGACCTTTGGCTGTTCTGACTTTATCTTTAGTCTATTACATGGCTCAGCATTTTGGCTTCACAACCACAGTTCCCATCAGCATGAAGTAGAGAAAACATCCTGATTCAGTCATGCTTCTATCCAAAATTACAGTGCAGCATGTTTCACTGATGTTCACGAGTTTAAAGTGGTAGGTTTTTTATAGACCAAGAGGTGGTGTACCATCTGAAGAACATAACCAGGTACTGACTTGTTCATTGTTACTATTATTGATCATTACTGAACTGTTAAAGGCTAGTTTTGTCCCCTGAGGAAGGACAGACGCCAACATCTTCTGAATATTTGAATGAATAGTAAGCTACAATGCAAATGTTGGCTTTTCAACTAATCTCTAATTTCTCCTCTATAGACATTAATACGTTTAATTATTAGACAGCTAATCATCAACACTATTAGAGTTAAATTAACACTGAGAGTGTTATATTTTGACACAATCAGTGTTAATTTAACTCTAATAGTGTTGATTTAACACTGGCAGATTTACTGTGTACTGTACAGTGTTACCCCCCCAATGTGTTAGTAGCCAATCGACCCACCCATTTGTTGACTTTACCTATCACTGGTAATGTCCCCTGATTCTAGGAGGGTGCAGACTAACACAGTCCTCCTCTGATGCATGTGAAGTCAAGCTCCGCCTCTTTTCAAACTGTTGCAGATACATCACCACCGGGCAGCCAACATTCTGTTGAAATAGCTTAACCACAAGCCCATTAATTAAACAATGGTGGATGCAAATTGCTTATGTTGGTTACAAGCTATTTCCGAGACAACTGTGAGTACTTATATGTTTTGTGGGTTAGTGATACAGAAATGATCAGAATCTGATCTCGTGGTTGAATGCAGTCGGATTCTCATGGCAATGTTCCAATGTGTAATGTTGCTGGAAGAGCATACGTGAGATCAGGTACTGATCAGCTTTGAATCTGAAACAGCACTCCAATTCACCCCAAAAGGTTTGTGATTGAGAAACAGTACTTGATCACAGTTTTTTTGTGGCTGAATGCAATCAAATCCTCACAGCAATGTTCAAACATCAAGTCCAATCTTGTCAGAAGAGCAGCGTTACTGCTGGATTAGAGGTTGTTTGAGGATGTTTTGGATGTTAATTGGGGTTATTCTTCCTGCAAATGTTTAGCACCCTACACTCTTAAAAGAGATGGTTCTTCATGTGTTCTTTAGTAAGGAAAATGGTTCAATATAGAACCATAAACACTCAAAGAACCCAAAGGTGTTTTTTTTTTTTTTTTGCATGGTGAAGGGGTTCGTCAAATAAATGTGCAATGTATTGTGTTGTTATGATGTAATAATATCTTGTAATAATACAGGAACCCTTTTGTGTGCTTTACAGAACCATTTTCAAAAGGCGTCTATATAGAACCATCTACAGCATATTCATCATCAATCTGAAAAACACTTTCACCAGACAAAGAACCCTTTGGATTCTGAGTGTTCATGATTCTACAGTACCAGTCAAAAGTCTGGACACACCTTCTGGGCATTCGGTGGTTTTTCATTATTTAAAAATGTTCTGCATTGTAGATTAATACTAAAGTCACCTAAACTATGAATAAACACATCTGTAATTATTTAGTAAACAAACAAGTAAACAAACCAGAATATGTTTATATTTTACATTCTTCACAGTGGGCACCTCTTGCTTAGATGCAGCTTTCTTGGCATTTTCTCAGTCAGCTTTATGAGGTAGTCACCTGGAATGGCTTTCAGTTAACAGCTGTGCCTTGTCAGGAGTTCATGACTTGCATTTATTGCCTCTTTGAGACATCAGTTATGTGTCTACTTTGAAGTAAAATCTAAAACATGTTTTGGTTTCTTTAACACTTTTATGTTTACTACATGATTCCTTATGTGTTCCTTCATAGTCTGGATGACGTCAGTGTTTACTTACAATGTGGGGGAAAAAAGAAAAACATTGAATAAGGAGGTGTGTCCAGGCTTTTGACTGGTACTGTATACAGAACCATTTCTTTACTAAAGAACCCCTGAAGAAGCATTACTTTTAAAAGTGTAGGAGCTCTTGGAGGAGGTGTTTAAGCTCGGCATGTGTTTGTCCAGTAAAAAGCCGAGCACACACCTCCTGTTAACCGCTGGTAACCCGGCTGTGGCGGATGCTCTGTTATAAAGCCTTCAGGGAACTGAGCAGATGCTCTTTAGCAATGAGAGGAGCTCCCGTCATCTGACCGCGGAAGAAGCCTGAAGTTCTAAGGAATACGGCGCCCAAAAACAAATCTTCCGGTGTGTCCCCGGGAAAAGGTAATCTACTGTCTTCTGCTCGTTCTTTATTTCTATCGTTTCTCGTAAGTTATCGCGAGTTTAACGAGCTGAAGCAGCTTCTCTCTCAGAGAAAAGTCTACTGTTGAGTTTGGAGAGTAAAGTCAGTCTTTAGCATTTCTTCTTCATGGGTTCTTTAATAAAGAAAATGGTTCTGATTAGAACCAGGGGCACGTGAAGAAACCAAATTGATTAATGAGAAATGTGCTATAGAAGGTCCTATATATTCCCAAAAAGGGTTCCCCTGTTATTACAATCGTAACAGAACCCTTTTCGTCTACAACACATTCCTCATAAGCCTGAAGAACCCTTTCATCATGCACCCTGTGGGTTCTTTGAGTGTTTATGGTTCTATGTAAAACCATTTTCTTTACTAAAGAACCGTTGAAGAACCATTTCTTTCAAAAGTGTAGACAAATACGTCACGAAGGTGAAGCTTTATCACGGCTCTCAACTATTACGTCATTCACCATCAGGTAAAGCTTTGTGGAAACACCAGAATTTAATTTCTTCATTTCACTTCAAAAACATTTTTATACACCATCAACTCAACTGTTATATCATTTTGAGATTTAATAGCACTATTTTAATATCGTTTTGAGATAATGAGTCTTGGTTCTTCAAGGGTTCTTTAGTAAAGAAAGTGGTTGTATATATACCCCCCCCCAAAAAAAAAAAAAAAAAAAAAAAAAAGACACTTAACCAATCCATGCAGTGAAACACACACACACACTAGGCTGTGAGAACATGTGCCCAAAGTGGTGGGGAGCCATATCCACAGTGCCCGGGGAGCAGTTGGGAGTTAGGTGACTTGCTCAAGGGCACTTCAGTCATGACCTGCCCGGGGATCAAACCGTCAACCTTCCAGTCACAAGACCAGATCCCTAAATATCTGTTCTTGGGTTCTTCAGATTGATGAGGAATGTGCTGTAGATTGTTCTATACAGAAACCATTTGAAAAAAGTTCTATATAGCACCAAAATGGGTTCCTCTATTATTACAAGCTTGACATTGTAATGAAAGCAGAACCCTTTTTTGGGGCTATATAGAACCATCTACAGCACATTCCTTATCAATCTGAAGAACCCTTTCACCAAAGGAAGATCCCTTTGAGTGCTCATGATTCTATATAGAACCATTTACTTTTATACAGAACCGTTGAAGAACCATCTCTTATAAGATTATACTTCCTCATTCACATAACCCACAATAATATCTCAAAGCATTGAGAAGTACTGCTGTAAGTTTTTCTACAGGGACAGTTTTTACTCAGTTTCACTTTGTACATATCTGTGACGTGAGAAAACTTAGACATGTTGTCACTAGTATGACAAGGGAAGCATGTGAAAGATGTAGGTCTGTTGTCTGTTCATGCTGCACAGTAGCCAACACTCTTAAATCAATGGTTCTTCAAGGGTTCTTTAGTTAATAAAATGGTTGTATATAGAACCATGAACCCTCAAAGAACCCTTCTTGTGGATAAAGTGTTATTACCATGGAACCCATGAAAGAGTTCTTCACATTGATGAGGAAAATCTTGTAGATGGTTCTATACAGAACCTTTTTGAACATGGTTCTGCGTAGCCCTGAAAATGGTTCTGCTGTAGTCACAATGTCAAGATTGTAATAATTGAGGAACCATTCTAGGTGCTATAGAACCATTTTCAAAAGACTTCTATATAGAATCATCTACAGCACTTTACTTTCTGAAGAACCCTTTTTGGGTTCTTTGGGTATAGATGGTTCTATATAGAACCACCTCTTTTAAGAGTGTATAGTACTCTGATTCTGTTGTTTCCATCCTTCTGCTTAACATGCAGAAAAGAGCATAAAGAGCCCAAGTCTACATCAAATAAACACAATGTAAACAGTCTAAAGTGATGATCAATAATTGTGTAAAACTACATATTACATAGTCATATTAGAATATTATGACCATCTGTGGTTGGAACTCAGAGATGCCACATGACACATATAAATAAGTGAGCCCACTAGTCAAAACGATCATGGGAATAGATTTGATTTGATTGACGTCATCATCATCCCTGTCCCACTACTGTCACCATATCAGTTCACTTGAACATTACAACAATATCATATGATTATGATTTATCACAAACTTAGAATTAGCAGACCAGAGGAGGATGGGTCCCCCATGTGAGTCTGGTTCCTCCCAAGGTTTCTTCCTCACGCTCTGAGGGAGTTTTTCCTTGCCACTGTCGCCGTTGGCTTGCTCACCGGGGATTAGGGATTAATGATTTGATGTTTGTTATTACTAACCCTGTAAAGCTGCTTTGTGACATCAGTTGTAAAAAGCGCTTTATAAATAAATTTTATTTTATTTTATTTTATTTGATGTTCTAAAGGGTATGTTTACTGTGTATACTGTATATGTTCACTGTATATTTTTGTTTACTGTTTATAATTATATGTAGATTGCCTGTACTTTTTAGCTTGTACTTCTTACATAATACTAAAGACATCAACGACCAGAAACAAATTCCTTGTGTGTATCAACATACTTGGCCAATAAATCTGATTAGATTAGATTAGATTTGATACAACTTTATTGTGAGTACAGGTACAGGTACAGAGCCAATGAAATGCAGTTATCATCTAACCAGAAGTACATTGTACAGTGTTATTTACATAAAGTGCAGTAAGTAATCACTGAGGTGGTTCAGTAAGTTGTAGAAATTTGAATATGTCTATTGCACATAAATAATATATACATTATTAGGAGAGTACATATGTGCGGTAACAGAATTAAAGTATATGAACAGTGTAGAGAGTTAGATGGCACTGCAATGATATAGTTAAAGTGGTGGTGCAAAGTTCAGTACAGTCACAGCCTCAGGGATGAAGCTCTTCCTGAGCCTGCTAGTGCGTGAGCGGAGGCTCCTGTAACGTCTGCCAGATGGGAGAAGGATGAAAAGTCCCTGGTTTGCATGAGAAATGCCCTTGATGATGCGTTTGTGATAAATTTGCGGTCGGCTACGGAGCAGTTGCCGTACCACACAGAGACGCAGTTGCTGAGAATACTCTCAGTGGTACGGTGGTAGAAGTTCACCAGAACCTTAAGGCTCTCTTAAGGCTCCGAAAGATGTAAAGTCACCGTCGTGCCTTTTTGACCAGGATGGAGGAGTTCACACACCAGGAGAGATCACTGGAGATGTGGATATCAAGTAACTTGAAGCTAGAAACCTGCTGTACTGCAGCTCTGCTGATGTAGACGGGGGATTGAGCCTGACTTCTAGTCGTCATGAAGTCCATGATGATCTCCTTGGTTTTCTGGGTATTAAGCACCATGTTGTTGTCATTGCCACATGCCAGATGTTGCACCTCATCTCTGTAGCCGGACTCGTCATTGTCTGTGATCAGGCCATGGTGTGTGTGATTCTGATTCTGATGATGGGTCAAGGGTGGTAGAATGTTGTACCTTAATGAAGGAGTTCTTAGAGTACACTTGAGGAACTTGAGTTCCTTCCAATAATAGAACAGTGGTGCCCCAATGGTCATTGATACCAGAGGAGAACAACAACTCAGACAAGTGGTACGTAACAATGGATGCACCACAGCGGGCTAGTTAACCTCTATAATGAATGCGTAAGCAATGAAGGAAGGGTCAGCGATCATCACTGAGTGAACAGTTTGAGCCAATGGTGGTTATTTCCACTATTAGATAGGTGGTCATAATATCCTGATATGACTGTGTAGTTACATACATAAATATATACATATTACATATAGCTACTCGAGATAAAGACTTTGTTGTTGTTGGTTTTTTGTTTGTTTTTTGTTTTATTTTATATAATTTTTGCCCATTTTCTCCCCTTCCCCTTGTGGTAGTAGCAGCCAATTAACCCATTCCATCCTCTAGGGGGCTCTCCCCATCACTTTGCACTGTCCCTGACTCTAGGAGGGTGAAGACATGTTCCTCCGTTGCGTGTGATGCAGTCACCACCTCTTTTCAAACTACCGCTGATACACTGTCACTAGGGAGCCAACGTGCTCGGAGGAAAGCGCAGGGTTCCCAGCTCCGAATGGACCAATCAGTAGATGGCGGACATTGCAATGTGAGAGTGATAGGGAGAGAGAGCGCCATCTAACCGCCCAGAGAGAGCACGGCCAATTTTTGCTCTCTTGGGCCCCGGCTGTTGATGGCAAACAGCATGACCGGGATTTAAACTCATGATCCTCTGATCATAGTATCAGCGTCTTAGCCTGCTGAGCCACTTAGGGCCTGAAATAAAGACTTGTTAATTGGTGGATTCTATTATTACTAAACATCAAACTACATGGCAGGATAGTAGTGGTGATTTGTGGACTGGATTATCAGGTGCTAGCCTGCTACAAGCAACCAGAGACAGATGGCATTGGAGAGAGGTGACTCATCTGTGCAGCCTACCATCGCGAAGCGATGACGGCGTATGACATGACATGACAGTGGTGATTTAATATGTGTTAGATCATTTCATGAGCTCTCTAGGATGGAGCAGTTATTTCCCATTTATATATAAGTTATTGGCATTATTTACAGTGTGTCGTATGATATAGAAAAACATTCAGGTCTAAACTACTTTTATAAACTAATAAAATCCAGGTAGATATTTTATGGGTTCCTCAGATTGTCACCCATAAAACCTTGTTTTTGTAAAGTATATATTGCTTTTATTCTTCCATTTCCTTCTGCCAGACATCTGAGCAGAACATGAAAGTCTTGAGTGTATTTGAGCATCTGATTGAATCAGAGAATAGGTTTTCTGTCTCACGCTTACGCTGAGTATTATAGTAGTTAAAGCTAAAGATCACACATGTGTCCTCTGCCCATATGAATAGTTGGATTAGTGTAGAACAATTGCACTGATTTGCTCACAGACACTTTGTGAAGTGCTTTCATCAAGCACCCCTCGCTGGAGCAGCTACCTGGAGCTGTGAAATTCCTTTCTGAACGATCCTCATACTACAGTGAAGTCTATTGTTACCAGGAATTCTGGGAAGGTAGGGATGGGCGTTTTTAAAGTGGGATGGGGCAGGACAGGACAAGAGTGGAGAGGAGGAGGAGGAGGAGGAGGACAGGGAAAACGTGAGCAGAAAGGTTTCTCTTTGCACTTTGTCCTGGACCTTTGAGCTGCTCTGTTGGTTGCACTTGGATGCCTTATTTTAATCAGCCAGCTCTCTCACTGTGTCTCATTGTAGTCCAGACAGCTGGAGAGAGCAGCGTGAGGAGGACCTGAGTGAAGATGCCCGTCTCCACTCAGCTAGGCCTGCTGCTGTGGAAGAATTTCACCTCCAGAAAACGACAAACAGTAAGCAACACTTCATTCACATTTGTTCTTTTATCTGCTCTTCAGACAGAAGTCTGTGCAACTGAATGAAGTCACTGATGTCTGTAAACAACATTTCTCAGTGAAGCTACAAGAAAAACAACAAATTAGGATGTGTACAATGTAAGACCAGGGCACATGACAATGCTCTGTCCAATAGTGATCTGTAGGGTTACCTAGAGGCTACCTCAGTTCAAGAGGAATGAGGTTCTTATGCATAATACCTATTTCAAAGGAGTACACAGTAAATCTGCCAGTGTTAAATCAACACTATTAGAGTTAAATTAACACTGAGAGTGTTACATTTTGACACCCTCAGTGTTAATTTAACTCTAATAGTGTTGATTTAACACTGGCAGATTTACTGTGTAGATCAGCAGAGATACATATTTTCTACATGTTGTGAGATGTTATTAGCCTTGCAACTCTAGTGCAGAACTTTAGACACCAGACTACTCTCTTTGTAATGAAACCTGCAGTTATTTATTGGTCCCTTTCAATGCATGAATTACAAAATCTCAGGACTTGATCAGTCTCTTGGATGCATGATGTCTAGTGTAGTGGACAGAGTTTTCAGTTCTGAGGCTTTCATGCAATTACAACATTTAAAACCATTGAAGATAATGCGTTTTCCTCTGTAGTGGCCGCTATGAAAGTTAAGTGCTGAGAGTATCCATAACAGAGCCCAGTGACATAAGTTTTCATAATAATAATAAAATATCATGCTCTCTACCTCATAACAAACATATCTTTTCTCCCTCCCTTTATACTGTTGACCAGTTTGGCTTATAGCTTATAAAATAATTGTTTATTATTATTATTATTATTAAATTGGCTTGAAAAAGCAAATTTATTGTTATTATTATTATTATTATTTATTTATTTATTTATTTATTTTTAATTGTAAATAATATATTATTATTATCAAATTATTAGAATATTTATATAACAGTATCAACATTAAAACAACAACAACAAAAAAAGAAATATGCCACTTTACATGTAATATATATAAAATATGTGACAGTTTACCTTTTTGTATTAAACTATGACTTTGTATCAATATTCTCATTTTTGGAAATGCACTAATATAAGAAATATAAGCATAATTTTTGTGTTTTGATGTCATATACAGTAGTTTGTATGCTAATTTTGACTCCAAGTCCCATGCATATATTGGAAAGAAAAAGTCCCAAAAGGAAAGAGATGCAATGAAGCCTCTTACATGGCTTAACTTGTATTGAATGTGTACTGTCCTTTCTGGACATCTCACCTTAGCACTCTCACCCTACATGCATGTTTTCTATGTCTGAGAATGGACTATTGATGTATGGCTGATGAGTTTGTCATGTATTAATAATGAGTGGTATTAATAATAAGAGCCGGCCAATGACAGCATGCTAGTGGAAAGGCTTTTGAGTGCTGCTGCAGATATGCTTTGTTTGGAGGTGTGCAGTCCTCTGTTTTCCTGTAAGATCTATTAGCAAAGCACAAGCACTCATCATTAAAGGGTCTTGGGGGGGGGGTCTCTGTCCGCACTTAAAGGAAAATGCTGAGTGTTTTTGTTCACTCTTTTCTCTCTCACGTGTTTGTATTGTATAGCTCCAGCTGCTGATTGAGATAGTGTGGCCTCTCTTCATCTTCTTCATCTTGATTTCCGTGAGATTGTACTACCCCCCTTATGAACAACATGAATGTAAGTAAGCGCTTGATTTTGCAATGGCGTAAACGCATGCGGGGTGGTTTTTAAAGATGTAGACAACAAGTAGATTGTTTAAAACTGAATAACTCAAGTTAGATGGTGCACTGAGTCATGTGCTGTATATTTTGTCCATAGTGAGCATCCATTTTCTCCCCCAATTTGAGAGGGAGATGGAAAATGGCTCCAGTATGTAAATAATTAAAATTTAGTGTATTGTGTAATTGCTGCTTTGTCTTCAGCAAATGACAAATTGCATAGCAATCAAAGATAAGATTCATGTTTGCTGCATATTTGACAGGATTTCTCAAATTTACACCACCACTGCATTTACAGTGTACCCTTATCAAGTGTATCAGGCATTATCAGTGATAACGAGGTGTTTTTCCATAGTAGTCATGTTCTCCCAATCACAGATGAGGATACTTTAGATAGGGCTGATTTTATGCAGGGCAAGCTGTACCTACTGTCACATTGGGAAAAACGGCCATTATTATCTAATAGCCCTAAAAGTCCAGGTGTGACCGCAAAAGGACTGCAGAGAAAGTTTAGAAAATTGCAATGAGGCATTAATTGTACAAGTATATGCACAAATTAAATGAATAAAGTTCAAATGTACCATTGGCGGGCGGCACGGTGGTTTAGTGGTTAGCACGTTCGCCTCTCAGCGCTGGGGTCTTGGGTTCGATTCCCCATCTGAGCGGAGTTTCCATGTCCTCCCCGTGTCTGCGTGGGTTTCCTCCGGGGTCTCCGGTTTCTTCCCACAGTCCAAAAACATGGAGGTCAGGTGAATTGGGTACTCTAAAATTGTCCGTGTGTGTGTGTGTGTCACCCAGCGATGGACTGGCGCCCTGTCCTGGGCTTAGTTGAGTAGTGTAATGCCCTGCCCTGCGCCCAGTGAGGGGGTAGGGGACTAACCGCGACCCTAATAAGGATTAAGCGGGTGTGATAATGAATGAATGAATGAATGT
Source organism: Crenuchus spilurus (assembly GCA_036984385.1). Lineage (NCBI taxonomy): Eukaryota > Metazoa > Chordata > Actinopteri > Characiformes > Crenuchidae > Crenuchus > Crenuchus spilurus. Next base: position 90,327 of record BRDA01007100.1, read on the forward strand.
TGAATGTACCATTGGCCTCAACTTGACTTAAATGAGAATTTCTAAAAATGTGTCAGAAATGGCGAAGAGCCAGTGACTTTATTAGGTGTTAACTGAAGTGAAGATAATTTTATTGCTCTATAGTTCTTTTTAATTGGACCTTGCATGCTCTTCTAATCTTCTTGTCAAAGTTCTGTATGCGAATCATATTTAGGAGTCATCAGACAGTCTTGACATCTTATCTGTGGTGATTATGCAATAGTCACACACTATGACCTGAACTATGGCATCTTTGGGAATAAATTGAGGTGATGATGCTCCTTCCTATAGACTAGGTTACAGTAGATCACACTGTATGCAGCACATTGGAAAGGAATGGGAAACAATTTATATTTAAAGATAGCAGCTCCTTTAAACATCCCTTTTTTTGAGATATATGAGTAATTCACATTAGAAACGTTCATTTTCCATCACTCATCCTGCAAGACAGGTTTCAGCTACAGTATTTCCCCAGGACAACAAAACCGGCTCCAATAGGATTTAAACAGGTTGCTTATATTTAGACCATCTTTGCCATTTTCCAATGAGATCACACCCTTGTCTTGTCATGTCAGTGGGAAGGATGTCATATTAAAGGAGGAAGCACAAGCTGTGTTGTATTTCGGTTCCCCTTAAGGTTCAGGT
>BRDA01007100.1:91089-101763 GCA_036984385.1 Crenuchus spilurus
TCACACCCTTGTCTTGTCATGTCAGTGGGAAGGATGTCATATTAAAGGAGGAAGCACAAGCTGTGTTGTATTTCGGTTCCCCTTAAGGTTCAGGTTCGGGTGATGATAGCAGAATAGTTTTGTTGTGAATCATACAGCATGTGAGTCCAAGCATGTTGCAACTCCTCTGAGGAACAGTCCTTTAGACGAGTTCCCCTTTGCAACGCAAGCAGTCATGTAGACATGATCGATTTGGGAAGTAATTAAAAAGTTTTGGACAATACTGCCTCTTTAATACTGAATAATTAATCATGTTAGTTGTATAGGTGGTGGTTACCGAGGTACAGTATATGCAGTCATTGAATGTATACAGTACATTCATGATTAATCAGTTTTTCTCCAGCTTGTTGGGTTATCTTATCTAATGCTGTGCACAGCACTGGGCCAGTTGGCAGTCTTAAGGTTGACTGATAGCAGCCCTACTTTTTTGACTCGTCGCACAAATAAGTGTTATCCTCTTCAGAGGGAGGTCAGCTTTAGGCCAAAGGTCCAGGATTGCGCTTAGGCAATCAGTCTCTCCCCGATAAAGTCACTCTACAGGCCTAGCGTCCTTACTGCAAGAAGATTCAAATGCGCTGATGTTTGCTAGCTCCTGTTCTAACCTCCAGATAAGATGATTACAGGCACACGGATCCTTCGGAGCCAGCTGTACGTGTACCAAGCATAGAAACTCTACAGTGCTGGACATGTCTAAGTCTGGGGCTTAGATCTAAGCATGATCATATGGAAAATCCAAGTCAAGCAACCTTTAATTTTGATCTTTTATTACATATTTATTGATATAATAGGTTAATCACAATTATATTCATTTTAAATCTCCATCAAAGGTCGCATTGATATTGAATTACACCAGCTTTAAGTGAAGCATCCAGTGGTTGATAGTGAAGTCAGAGTCAAATATTTGTCTGAACACTGAAACTTAAGACTTGTAGTGACTAAAGTTTTCAGCCGAATGACCCAGTTAAGCTACTTTCTCTCCCCATTTCCCGCTCTCGTTTTTTCTGTCTCTCTTATTGTGAGAACTCTCTTTTCTTTAGTCAAACAGTAAATTACGTCTCCCCCTTTGTTTCTTTCTCTCTGTGCTCGTCTCAGGTCACTTTCCCAACAAAGCCATGCCCTCAGCAGGCACTCTGCCATGGATCCAGGGCATTGTCTGCAACGCCAACAACCCATGCTTCCGCCACCCCACTCCTGGAGAATCCCCTGGAGTAGTCGGCAACTTCAACGATTCTATGTAAGTTTAAACTTACAAGTCAGCCTGTAACAGACCTTCAATTCATCCACTCAATAAGAATGTAAACTGCAATCAGTGGCTCAGTCAAATAAGAGAATCAGAATCACTTTTTGGCCACAGTCATTTGGACATGCTAAAGGCATCCAAACTATGAATAAATACATATTTAATTATTTAGTAAACAAACAAGTAAACAAACCAGAATATGTTTATATTTGACATTCTTCACAGTAGGCACCTCTTGCTCAGATTTCTTGGCATTTTCTCAGTCAGCTTTATGAGGTAGTCACCTGGAATGACTTTCAGTTAACAGCTGTGTCTTGTCAAGAGTTCATGACTTGCATTTCTTGCCTCTTAATGTGTTTGAGACATCAGTTGTGTGTCTACTTTGAAGTAAAATCTAAAACATGTTTTGGTTTGTTTAACACTTTTAAGTTTACTACATGATTCATGATGTGTTCCTCCATAGTCTGGATGACTTCAGTGTTAATTTACAATGTAGGAAAAAATAAAAATAAAAGCATTGAATGAGAAGTGGGCAGTATGGTGGCTTGGCAATTAGCATGTTTGCCTCTTAGTGCAGAGATCTTGGGTTCGAGTCCTCATCTGAGTGGAGGTTCCATGTTCTGTTCGTGTCTACGTTGGTTTCCTCCAGGGTGTCAGGTTTCCTCCCAAAGTCCATGACATGGAGGTCAGGTGGATTGGGTACTCTAAATTGTCCATGTGTGTGCATATGTGCACCCAGCAATGGATTGGTGCCCTGTCCTGGGCTTAGTTAGGATAGCCCTGCCCTGCGCCCAGTGAGGGGGTAGGCGACTAACCCTGATAAGGATTAAGCGGGTGGGATAATGGATGGATGGATGAATGAGAAGTCCAAGCTTTTAACTTTTTTGACTGGTACTGTATAGAGTATGTATAAAACTATGGCACATGCTTGTGCTAATGTGCTGTTTTCACACTTTTAGAATCTCTCGACTTTTTTCTGATGCCAAGCGGATCCTGCTGTACAGTCAGAATGACAGGAGCCTAGATGGATTTAAAGAGTTAATCCATGCAGTGAGAGCTCTACAGAACGACACTACAGGTAAGCAGAAAATGGGTGTAACTTCCAAAAGCTTGGAAAAGTCCTGAACTGTAATCATACTGTGTAGGGATTATTCTCATCCACTCTGTACAGCCATACTGATCCATTTGAATACTAGCTAGCATGCCATCATTTAATTTGGGAATCCATGTGTAGCTGAAGGATTCCTTTTGTGTGTAGTGAAATTTTCCACTAGGAAAGGATGTGGGCGAGTGGCTCGCAGTTCTCAGACATTTCGGGCGAGCTGTGGCAAGTCAGTGACATGGTTTCTGTGGGCGAGGACAGGCGGAAGCACACATAGACACGTGTACACACTCCTTTCCATTCAGTCCTCACGCGACACCTGCCTTCCCCCCTTACTGCTTACTGGCTACACGCTCTGAAACCTCTCTTCCCATTAACACTTAACTATCTGCTGCCGAGTGGTCTATAATCATGTTACACTGTCTAATGGAAGCAAAGCAACATCAATGATGGGATCGTATACAGTGACTCAATGTGCTATTTATACAGTCTAGCATGTATAGTGGAACTGTGATTGATGTGGTTAGATCTCAGCAGACATTGATATTTTTGGGTTCTCAATGAATGGCAGGAAAGGTCTCAGCTAATGTTCTTTTCTGTAAATTGGTGTCTCACAGACATTGATTAGTATTTTTTCAGTATTGTAACTTAACCTTAGCAATTGGTATAGTGTGTAGTGGGTAACACCTTTGACCCCTCTGGCAGAATGGGGTTCATTCCCTGTTTTGGACAATCACACAGCAAATCCTAACATTATGTTAATGCACACTTGGGTAAGAGTATCTGCCAAATGTAAATATATTAGAAACAAAATGGTTTGATTTAATGTTCACTGGAACTGGTTTTCATCATTAATCTGCTCTAAAGTGCCTGATGATAAGTAATATTTCCCATAAGAAATAATGTAAATCCAATTAAACCATTCCAGACACTCCATAATATTAAAAAAATACATTTTATATAGAATAACTTTAGTTTTACACCAGAAAACAATGAGAAATAAATAGAAAAGACTAATAAAATGGATAAATGAACATTTAACATCACTCTTACAGGTGTATTCTGCGTTTTAGAGTGAGCCGGTGTGCTCTGGAGTGTTTTGTGCACCCGTTCTCTGGGTTTTCAGCGCTATTTGTTTTCACACCCATTTTCAGGCAGCAATGCTGCACACTGTCACTTTAGTGTGATGTTTAGTTTGTTTTGAGTAACAACGAGAAATAAAGCCAGAGAAACAAGGTTAGAATGAACAACAAATGTGTGGGTGAGTGACGAATGCTTACATTGATGCTTTGGTTTTTTTGCGAAATTAGCGGCGAGTCACATGGACACAGCGATGAAAACTGGGCGAATGAATGATAACTGGGACAAAATTTCTCTGAATTGTACAAACAATAACTGAAGTTCTACTGTATATCAAAATTTGATTTGAAGTCACTTTAAACAACTTTTCTCATTCGTCACAAAGCTATTAAATATGTAAGTTGTATATATTAAATATGACAGCAATGCTGTGATTATTATAGCATAACTGAGTTAAGGGCACAGTTCACAAGTTCACAAGAGCACTCGTACTAGAGACCCTGAAGCTTACTGATAACGTTCTGCTCTTCCTGATATGCTACCCATATGATCTCATCATTTTTTATCTCCATTATCTTGTCTCATTTTGTGACATCTCAGCCTTCTGTGTAGTCACGTTCAGTGTTCAGTTGTACACGTGTATGCAGATTTAAAATGGCACATTTGATGTTGCGATGCTGAGTCTGAAACCAGACCTCGTGAAGGGTGGGTTGTGTACTATCAAAATGCATAGGAAAAGGTCTCTGCCCCCTTATATAACAACATGTACTACACTTTGAACTGGCTTTCCAGGTATTGTAGAGCTTCTCCATATTTCCTCATGCTGCGATTACATTCTTTTTTGTCTATATTATTTTCTTGTGTCTATAAACAGATGGCGGAGAACTTGAAAGCAGTGCAGGTCACTGAGTTTGTCATTATTGGCTTTAGCTGCTTAGCAAGTTCCGTTTAAACTCATTCACACCAGGATCACAGCTGTGAGGATTGTGGAATCTCTTCCGATTTCTAAACAATGCACTTGCTATATTATTACACAGGGTTTTGATTCCTCTTAACCATTCATGAATTGATTTAGTGATTTTGAAATACTTATAATATATATATATAATATAATATATATATATATATTAAAATTTCCATAACAATTACTTCTTATTACATCAAAAGGAAATATGGCTCCCATAAATGTTTCATCTTGTCTGACTCTATGTAGCTTCATGTCTTGCTGTTGACTATTCTTGTTTTCTGAGACTGAGCTAGTCTATCTCCTCATTGAGCAGATATTTTGCTATAACATTACGATTACATTTAGTCTACTGAGTTGTTTTTGCAGATAAACCAATGTGCCAGATTCTCAGTAATTCTTTAAGACATCTTTGTTATGATAAAAATGCTCTCATTATAAGGCAATAAAAACATTTTTCTGAAACAAGCCATGTTACCTTTTATGGTGGGCTCATGAATATTTTTTTATTGACTAACTGCCCAGAGCAGGTGGGAAATTAAATGAGCAGATGGAAAACACATGAAATAACACATTGTAATGAATCCAATGATTGTTGTGGGCTACTGTTTGACATTGTTTGGGTTATAAAATTGATAATGATGTCTTAAGTTCTGTTTTGATTAGCTAGTTTATAGCCCGCATTTATTTGTAAAGTGTCTTTGCACTTGTTTCTTTTTATTTTTTGCTCACAGGGTACTGTATTTTCTCTGTGGGGTACCTTTATTGCCTTTTATGTCATTTTTTCTTTTTTTTATGCTAATACTGCCCCAGTACTGGAAAACGTGTGTGATATGTAACAGAAGAGATCAGAGGGAAAACAAAGAGAGATGGCAGAAAAGAGGTGCATGGTATGGGAGAGAAATGTCCAAGAAATGAGATGAGTGAAGAGAAAAGCTCAGTGTTCAGAGGATGTTTATCCCACCTGGGTGATAAAACGACAGATTTTTTTCACGATAATTTTTTTCAATGACGATGATAAGCCGGGACAATAGAATTCGATAAACATTAATGTTTGTTTCCATTTCACGTCTAAGCAGCTTGACAGTGAGTCTCAGACGTCTAATACTGCTGCTTGTTAGCTCCTCCTCACCAGCGCCTAAGACAAGCATGTGATTGGCTGGGCGAGAGAGCGCGAGGTCGCTGTGTGCTCATCTGTTTGTGTGAGAAGGAGAAGGGGGGGGCTCGCTGTGTGTGTGTGTGTCAGCCTGAGTGCTAGCATTCGCCTTTCAGCTTGGCTCTCTAGCCTGTTATTTTGGAGCGGCTACGGCCGAATGCAATCATTGTAAGTTTCAACAATAAAGCGACGACTGTAAACGTCTTTCTCGTCCATCCTTTTAACGCGTCCAGCCGGAAGCTACAATATTATGTTCTGGCAGTAAACATTTTAATATTTTAAACAATAACATTTCATGTATTTAGTTTGATGTTTTTAGAAAGATGTTGTTTAAAACTGTGACAGTGTTAGAAAATGTAATATCGTGATAATTATCGAGATTGATCAATATAGAAAAATTTATCGTGATAAAATTTTTGGCTATATCGCCCAGCTCTAATCCCACCTCATATGGGAGTTGAAACTGTAACAGCAGACATGAGGCTGACGTATATAAAGTTTGGCCTTTTTGTTAGGAATATGGGATTTTGGACTTGTTTTGTTTCTGTGGTGTGTTTGCTTATGTGGGATTTGATTTGAAGACACAACAGTGTTTGAGCTTAATAATATGTCCCAACCATCCTTATTCAGTTACACTCAGGTAAATACAGTGTTCCATTCAACAACACCTTAGAGTTTGTGTACATTAGTGTAATAAGATCTCTTCCACTCTTTGAGTTGGTCCATTTGTCATGAACAGGGGAGCTTGTGATATGACAATGGTTCATAATTTTTTACTCGGACTTCCCTGTAAATCTTCCCCAGTTACACCTTATACTGGTTCTTTTCTCGAGAGTGGATTTAGTGGTAAAAGACTTAAACAATTCAGGAGTCAATCTTCAGCTGGATCCTTTGCCCCCCTCTCTGAGAAAAGAGAGTGGATACATTTCCAGCCTTTGTTCCCCTGAGGAGGCAGACAGGGGAATGGTGGCAGTACAGACAGACAGTCAGGCTGACAGACACCCAAGGTGTGAATGGGTACACTTCACAGAATTATATGCAAGCCCAGGTGTGATTTCTGAAGTCAAATGTGAATTTACTGACATGATTTATTAGATGTCAATTAGCATCAACAAACACGTGTATATTCTGATATTATGTGTATTGTACATACATGTATATTCTTAATTATATACAATAATTCTTAATTATTGCATATAATTAAGACTTTTGAATGATGAACACGCAACATGATTTTATTCAACTCTGTGCAATTTTGGCATCAAATCAACCAGTCATTTCAATCTTTTTGGCATGATGTCATAGAAATCTATGCTTTTGGACAAATATCAAAAGTATTCGTTTTTAGATTCAACACAACAGAATTTGTCCTCTGCATTTAACACATCCGTGCAGTGAAACACACACACTAGGCTGTGAGAACATGTGCGCGAAGCAGTGGGCTGCTCTATCCACGGTGCCCGGGGAGCAGTAGGGGGTTAGGTGCCTTCTTCAAGGGCACTTCAGTCAGACCAGATCCCTAACCACCAGACCACAACTGCTGCCAGTTGGCCCTCTGTTTGATCATTTCTGGGAATAACATCTCCAAAAGCAACTCAAACTAGGTTACAGACATCTTCATCATCATCATCATCATTATTATTATTATTATTATTATTATTATTATTAAGACATCCTGTTGTGGCCTATGTGCTTATGTGCCTTTTCCATTTTATTTCAGTATCTTGTTTTTTCACAACATTCCACTTCTAAAGTGACGGAGGTCTAGATATCCATGACGATGGTCATTAACGTGGACATGTACAGTAACTACAGGCTGATAATTATAATAAAATATTTTAAATATTCAATGATCAGACATAGTATGTATTCAAAGGGAGATTACTCCAAACGTGCATAAACACTTATGAGATCATTCAAGAATCCGTGTTCTCACCAGATTGCTTGACTGCTGTAGAGAACTGCCGGCTCAGCCCACGTCTGTGGCATATCTGCCTGCTCAGGCATGTGCTTTAACTTTAAAAGATAAATGAAACCCAATCCTAAAACCAGGAGCATGCACAAAGGTCCTACAGCTCAATGAGCGCCTGAGCATTCAGCAAGCAAGTACATGTACAATAACAAAGGCGTAGGGACATGGCATGCACATGAAAAGAAAAATTATGGAGAAGGGCACAGCATTTTCTTCAATTAATCTCAAAATGAGTAGGTGGATCTGTTGAAAGATAATATTTGGTTAAATTGCAGGAAATTGATTACTCAGCCTATTATAAGGCGTTTGTCAAGGCACATATTAAAGCTGGATTTGTATTCCTCAGGTTTCAAGCTTAAAGATTTCCTGAATGACAACGAGACCCTGTCCTCATTCCTTATACAAAATGCCTCATTCTCAGAGAAGGCTGTTCAGGATATTCTGAAGGCAGACGTGAAGCTGGAAAAGGTGAGCAATGAAATAATGTGCTGAACTCCTTTGACATCTATCCAGGTCCTTATCTAAAGTGTGCCATTACTACACAATAAACCCTTTGGCCAACTCTCACTCTGATAATGTCTATCTCTGCAAGTGCTACAGATTTTGTCCATGCAGTATTTAGGACATGCTTTACAGTTAACAGAGAAGGCCAAAAGCAGACATGTCATGTACTTTAATTCTACATTGTCAATCATTGTGTTATAAAACTCTGACAACAATCAGACACGTAGATGATGAAAGGCCTATATACCTTGTTCAACACCACTAATCAGATTCTAACCCAGGTTTTGTCCCTCATCTCTCTCTGTCCTGCTCCTGGGTGTCTCAGGTGCTAATGAAAGGCTTTGGGGTCCACCTGAGAGACATGTGCAACGGCTCATCCTTTGAGGACTTTGTGAACATCTCAAATGGGAATGTGGCCAAGTTGACCCAGGACATCATCTGTAGCTCGACGCAGTCGTGGCTGAACCAGGCTGAAAAACACTTCATGGCCAGCCTGGACTTCCTCAAGCCTTTACGGGTGAGACAGTGAAATCAGAATCAAAACAGCTTAGCCCCGAGTGGCTCAGCAGGCTAAGACACTGACACTATGATGACGAATTTTAATCCTGCTGTTTGATATCAACAGCCGGGGTCCTAGAGAGCAATTGGCCGTGTTCTATCTGGGCGGGTAGATGACGCTCTCTCTCTCTCTCTATCACTCTCACATTGCAATGTCCGCTGACTCAGGCATCTACTGTTTGATCCATTCGGAGCTGGGAATCCTGCGCTTTCCTCCGAGCGCGTTGGCTCCCTATTGACGGTGTATCAGCGGTAGCTTGAAAAGAGGTGGTGGCCGGCATCACATTCAACGGAGGAGGCTTGTGCTTGTCTTCACCATCCTACAGTCAGGGACATTGCAAAATGATGGGGAGAGTCCTAATAGCTGGGATGGGCTAACTGGCTACTACTACATTGGGAAGGGGAAAAAATGGCAAAAACTAAAATAATAATAAAAAAAACAGCTTATTTAATATTCAAAGTGGCCGAGTTTTGATGTATCCAAAATTATCTTCTAGCTAGCTTCTAGCTAGCATTCTCAATAACATGAAACCTAAACAAATTGGTAATCTCTCTGCAGATGCTCTGTAAAAGACTGTAATTCGTCCCATTAGGATTGGATTAGTTTATCAGTCTGTAATGAAACCTTTTACACATCTTCTCAGTGATGAAGCTCCTTTATCTGGACGGCATTAAAACGACAACATGTCACGTCATCACACTATAATTTATTCACTTTAAGTCATTATTTTTATTGGCCTTAAGACTTGTACCTATCATATAATGCATATCATCAATTCATAATATTTATGTATCTGTGATAACTGACTTGTACTTGTAGCTGTGATTATAATCTCCTCTTTAATGAGCCTCATTTTTGTCATCATCCAAAGTTTATTTTTCTTCCATATGTGGAGTATGGATTGGAAGCTTTTCCATCCAGAATAAGTAGATTACTGAGTGACTCTTCAAAAGCGTTTTTTTATTTTTTTATTTTGTGGTTGTGAATATGGCTACTTTCCAACACAAGAGGACATTTGGTTGGAAAATCACATCAATTTACATGCAGACCAGGCTTAAAATTATTAGACGAGAGTCATCAGTTGTCTGTATTTTTCTCGTCGTGCAAGGGGAACAACACAGACATGGTGCATCTGGATGTAAATAAATAACTGCGAAGCTCCTGTAAAATAAAGAATTACATATTCAAGACCTCATATAAATTTAGGGCTATGTCCCACTGACAAACTAATCCCAAATGAATAGGGCTTATACACTGTTAAATGTTGACCACCCAGCTGCCCCATCAAGTCCTGCATTTAGCAGGGTGAAGAGGTCATCATGTCGTCTTATCAGGGAACTTTATACTAACCTCTAACACCTCACTGCTGTTTTTCTTCTCTGAGACATACACCAGGTGACTCACTCATTGATGTGCATTTTACAGATTGACAAGCAAACACTAGGTTGAAAAGAAAAAGGGAGGGACAAAAAGAGAGGGACAGAAGGCTTGTCTTGGCTTGTTCTTCATATACTCCCACCTTTACATGTAGCCTGGAGATACTGTTGGGAGTTATAGCACGTCACGGCAGCTTTAGCTTCACCTTCTGCCGAGTTATTAAAAACCCGTGAACATCACATTTGTACAGTATGTTCATCAGGAAACTCTTGACTGTGAGTCAGCACTGGGATTTTGGGATAATGATTCTCTCACAGGCAATGTAAGCAGGAATAAATCGGAGTGACCTGTTTTGATGACATGGTTTAAAATGGCATGTGTCTCATAGAATCGAATAATGAGCCCTAGTGAGATAAAGCTTTTATCGTTTTATTTTGTTGTTTATTCACTTTCAAGGAATTACATTATGTAGATTTTAATCTCAGGTCATGATTTTTACAGCCACGTAATTTAGATACTACACTAAAATGAAAGTTAGTGTCAGGGCATTGTGACCTCTCAAGTATTAGGTAAGAAATAAAATCATTAATAACCAGTGTTGGGAATAACGGCGTTAAAAATAACGGCGTTACGTAACGACGTCATTTTGTCAGTAACGGGATAAAATAATTAATTACTTTT
>BRDA01007100.1:101863-123638 GCA_036984385.1 Crenuchus spilurus
AGTTACTTTTATTATAGAGTAATTCAGTTACTAACTAAGTTACTTTTTTTAACAAGTAGTGAGTAACTATAACTAATTACTTTTTTAAAGTACCGGTAACGTTCCCAACACTGTTAATAACAGTGCCAGTGGTTAGCTTAACTACGTTTAGAGCAAAGATAGAGACTACTTTGTTTAGGGTTACCAGTTAAAAGAAAAAATACTTTTTATTAATTTCTTTAGGGAAGCTCTTCTCTGGACTCATCCATTCAGAGACACACACACTAGGGGGCAGTGAGCACACACATTCTCAGAGCAGTGTGGCTTCTATCTAAGCTGCAGCACCCGGGGAGCAGTTGAGGGTTAGGTTAGGTCCCTTACTCAAGGCTGTGAATGTATTTTTCCTGTAGGTTCTGGGCAATGTCCCAAACCTGCTTCTCTAATCTTTAGGTAGTGGCTGCCCCCTGGCAGCACAGATTGCCAGGTTTCAAACCAGGGATGTTTCGTGTGTAAGGCTAGGGTGACAACGAGTACACTGCAGAAACGTCTTAACATGTCCATGTCATGTATTGTCTCTACCAAAATAATGTCTCCTAAACACTGTTTTCTCATGAAGCCGGATTTGGATACACTGTCCATATAATTCAACCTTTTGCTTTAATCTTGCAGACGGAGGGAGGACCAAAATCCAGCAATGCCCATCAGGTTGCCAAGGCCACAGACAGTTTACTGGAAAGCCTTGGTTCTCTGGCTGTGGAGGTAGGACTCAAATTATCAAGTAACACTATTACAGCTCTGTTAAAATGATATATCCATGTACTGTCAATAGCAGAGTAGAAAAGGCTTTCAAACAGAACGACTAAGAAGTGGACACACAAATGATTTGGCTATTAAGAGCTTAATGATGTAAATAATGAAAATCTAAGTGTGAGAATGTGTGTTAATGTGCATCCCTACCACACCCATTACTAGTTCCTTCTAGCTGACTGAAAACAATAAGCTGTATTTTTCTTCTGATTTACACCAAGACATTGTCAGATGTATGAGCTCAAACTTCAGTGGAGGCCTTTCCTGCTTGTGGCCCTGCCAAGACTTCCATAGAAGTCTGCACTTTTTTCTTCCCTTTGATGTAGCTTAGTCGAGGTTCATACCTCTGTGAGCCTGTAAAAAGCAGCAACTATAGATTAGTGTTGTTTAGGCCTTGAAAATTCTATTCTACGATGTCTTTTATTGATCAGTTAGAAGATTGATGGTTGTAGATCAGAACAAGAGCACACTAGCAAGTCATTCTCATTGCTCACAGCAACTGCGAGGCTGCTGGGGGCAACAGTAAAAGTGTCACATTTTGCCTGTATGTGGCTGTAATTCACGCTGTGGGGACAGTTGCGGGGGGAGTTGTTTCAACTCTCAGCTGGAAAGAGCTACGACCAGGCACAGCTGAACAAGCACAGAGAGGAGACTGAGTACGTGAACGAGAGCTTAAGGTCTCTGAAACGTGGTTGCAAATGGTCAGCATTCACAGAGCACTTGTAGGTTATGATTTACACAGTGTGTATTGAAGTCTGGGCGGCACGGTGGCTTAGTGGTTAGCACGTTCGCCTCTCAGCGTTGAGGTCTTGGGTTCGAGTCCCCATCTGAGTGGAGTTTCCATGTTCTCCCCGTGTCTGTGTGGGTTTCCTCCGGGGACTCCGCTTTCCTCCCACAGTCCAAAAACATGGAGGGCAGGTGGATTGGGTACTCTAAATTGTCCATGTATGTATGTGTCTGTGTGTATGTGTATGTGCATGTGTGTCACCCAGTGATGGATTGGCGCCCTGTCCTGGGCTTAGTTGAATAGTGTAATGCCCTGCCCTGCACCCAGTGAGGGGGTAGAGGACTAACCACAATCATGATAAGTGATAATGGATGGATGGATGGATGCATTTGCCAGAAACGCTGTACTGGAGAACTTTTGTAAGGATTGAAAACAACCATGTGAGCTTGACCTTTCTGTTAACTGAATCATTCAGCAAACTAAATGTAGCTGACCAGCCAAAACTAGCACTGGCAGCACAAGTCTTGAAGATTGAAGTTCATGATTTAGTCCATTAATTGGTTCACAGCATGTCAGAATATCACTGATGCATATAATGTAAAGTGATGTCTATATGATTCTTAGCTTACTTGTTTAGACACCTTTGCTTTGAAGCATCAGTGCAGAACTAAGGAAGTGAACATCAATCTTGTCTAAACATGTCTTGGCATTTAAGGTTAGATTGGGTTAAACTGTGTAAATGTGATTTTAATTCCATCATTTATTCAGTAAAGTTGACAGCAAAGGACCACTTTGTCCAAAAGTCTGCTTGAGTTTAGTATGTATGTGTTGTCCTGGGACAGTGAGACAGCTGTTTCACAAACCCTCCTGCCCTTCTCTGTTGGAGTGCTGTTGCACAAAATTGGAAGCATGTGACAATTTGGCTCGCTGATGTGGCTGAGTGAGTCAGCTCAGAGCTAACACTTCTCCTCCAGCACATCAGCAGTCCTGAAGTTGCCCGTGTCATGGCCCACACCTCTGCTCTTTTAAAGGGAATGACCGACAGTAACTCTTTACCCTTCTCCTGTTTGTCTCAGCTCCTGACTCCAGATCTTGTTGACTCAGGGGTTTGTGGGGAAAACACAGGAACAGGGAATTAAGGAATATGTCGTCAGGTCAAAGTGCATCTGCGGCGTCTTTCCTTTCAGTCAACTTTTTTGCAGTTTTACTTTCTCGTATCCTGCTCATGTTTGCTAATGTTACATGGAAGAACAAGCTCGTCGAGGCTTTGTGTTTACATGTCTGATGAGTGTTCGTTTTGCCAGGGCCTAAGGGCTGACGCTCCCTGTATTAAATAATAGTGAGCAGAACATAAAAAATAAGTCAGACAATAGCAACAGAGCTGAACAAATACATTCTTCTTTGGGCTGTTGTGCAGCTCAACAATCCATCTTACCTGGCCTTGTGCTGACAAAGGACTTGCATACACACATACATACACCAGGTTAAAAGCTTAAAAGCGGCTCAAATTTGTGAAAATGAAGAGAACCTTTTTCAAAATGATAGAACAAGAGAGACTGACCAAATGTCTGCAGCAATATTGTATACGTGTGTAGTATACTAGTGTAAATAGGTGCATCACTCATATTTTTTATAGCAAATTATGATTCAAATGAGATTTTTCAGGATTAATTTTTTTATTAGCAGAAGTTTGTCATTGCTTACTGATTTCTATACTAGTCTATTATGTCCCTCTCAAGCTGCCAGGGAGGGCTCAAGGAGGCGGATGCAGGTTGGGTCAAAGACAGGAATTTTATAACAAAATGTGGCTATGAAACAAAAACTTGGTTTGGCTGTGACTAAACAAGTAGACAATATAATGATGTGATGACAAAACAAGGTGGACAACACAAAAGCAGGGTGACAATACATTGACGGACGAGGACTGTGAGACACGAGGGAACCGTTAAACCAAATGCAATCACAGCAGTGATGAGGAGCCAAGGCTGTGCGATGACAAGACAAGTGTAGCCAATGACAAAATGGTATAACGTGACGAGGGCAGAGACAACAAAACGTAAACAAAGAGTACATGGACACAAGACTAAGACCGGGATGAGGCTGTTAGACACGAGGGAACCGTTAAACCAAACACAATCAGAGCAGGGATGAGGAGCCAGGGCTGTGCGATGACAAGACAAGTGTAGCCAATGACGAGACAGTATAACGTGACGAGAGCAGAGACAACCGAATGTAAACAAAGAGCACATGAACACAAGACAGGGACGAGGCTGTGATGGGAGGCTTCACACAAGCCTTAAACCTCTGTAATTCTTCCACAGATGGCCAGCATGCGGAGCTGGAGTGACCTGCGCAATGAGATCCTTTTCCTTACTAAGAATGCGACCGGCTCACCCAGTCAGATGTACCAGGCTGTATCCCGAATAGTGTGCGGCCACCCCGAAGGTGGAGGTCTGAAAATAAAGTCACTTAACTGGTATGAGGACAGCAACTACAAAGCCCTGTTTGGAAACTACAACAGCAGTGAAGAGGAGCCTGTTTCAGTTTATGACAACACAACCAGTAAGCTGTTTTTACTAAATGTCCAGTTAGTTAATCCTGTAGACTCATTCATCTGAAGACTTATGCTTCAGCTTCAGAAAGCTCAAAATATGTTAAGGTTGTTGATAATGGTTTTCCTGAACCTGTACCGGAAATAGTCTTTACATTATGTGGTTGCAGCTCCCTATTGCAACAACTTAATAAAGAACATGGAGACCAGTCCCATCTCTCGCATGATCTGGAGGGCTCTGAAGCCACTACTCATGGGGAAGATCTTGTACACCCCGCACACACCTGCCACACAGAAGATCATCCAAGAAGTAAGCTCTCCTATGTTAGTATGGAATGCCATTGGCTTTGTAGATGTCTTACACACATGACATGCTCAGGCAAAGACGTGTGGGTATTATTAATAACATATTTCATTATTTATTGATGGAAATCCCTTGGAAACACAACTTCTCATTTGTTTATCACTGTTATTGCAATAACTTTATGGAACGTCTTCATTCTAGGTCAACAGGACATTTCAGGAGTTGGGCGTCCTCAGAGATCTGGGTGGCATGTGGGAGGAGACCAGGCCCAAAGCCTGGAACTTCATGG
This sequence comes from Crenuchus spilurus, assembly GCA_036984385.1. Taxonomy (NCBI): domain Eukaryota; kingdom Metazoa; phylum Chordata; class Actinopteri; order Characiformes; family Crenuchidae; genus Crenuchus; species Crenuchus spilurus. The sequence goes on from BRDA01007100.1 coordinate 106,521, forward strand.
AGAACAGCGAGGAGATGGACCTAGTACGCGTAAGTCTGGCCTTTTACTCAGCAATGCCCTCTGGTGGTGGGCTCAGCACCAGCTCATCTCCAGATTAGACACAACTGTTGATGTTCATTCTGACTAAATAGTTAAAATTTGTGATGCTTTCCTATTTTTGTATACAGACATTATTACAGAATAATGTAACAGCCACGTTCTTCAGTGCCCAGCTGTCTGGCACTCAGTGGAGCGTCCAAGATATTATCAGTTTCCTGTCCAAACAGTCAGAGGATATGCGCCCACATGGGACAGCGTTCACATGGCGAGATGTCTTCAATGAGACTGACCAGGCCATTATGAGCATATCCCGTTTCATGGAGGTCAGTTTCTTTGCCTTTTTTGTCATTGTCTCCACATATATGTATAGTAAATTCTTGTGAAATAAGCAGTCGGTCTGTCTCTGTACATTAATATATTTGATAGGTCAAATTTATATACATAAGGAATTATGTGTATTTTATTTATATGAACTTCCAGTTCTTGACCACAGCATGAACAAATTACATGGACTTGTGACACAGATAAAAAGAAGAAGTGAAAGTAAAGAAGCAAGCAGAAATCTAGTGTGTGGACAATAACAGGAAGGTTAAGCTATCTTTTCTGGAAAATACTGGCTTCAGTTTGAGAATCTAAACACAAAGAAACATTTGATGATAATGTGATTGGCTCCTATTACAGATAAATCTGTCCATTATATTAAAACTGCTGCCACTAAAATATCAGTATAATAGTGGATAATGACTGAGTTCAGTTTCTGAGGCATTTTAATCACAATCTATAAAGTTAGCTTGTAAATAAGAAATCACTGAACATTTGTCTCCACAGTGTGTAAATCTGGATAAACTGGAGCCGGTGAGCACAGAGGAGAAGTTAGTGAACGATTCTCTGGGTCTTCTGGACAACAGGAAGTTTTGGGCTGGAATTGTGTTCCCCGACATCAACACAAACAGCTCAGAGCTACCACCGCACGTCAACTACAAGATCCGCATGGACATCGACAATGTGGAGCGCACCAACAAAATCAAGGATGCGTAAGTCAATAATTGCGTTTATTTTAATAAGTCAAGAGTTATTATCATTTTGCTTTAATCGTTAAATTGAATTACTTTACAAATTCACTTTGGTATTGATGCGCATATGTGTATAAAAAATCAGAGTTTTGAATGGTTAAATAGTGTAGAATCTATGTATTCTCTTAAATATTCATTTTTATGTCTTTCATTCCTTCAGGTACTGGGACCCTGGCCCCAGAGCTGACCCATTTGAGGACATGCGATACGTTTGGGGTGGATTCTCTTACCTGCAGGATGTTATAGAGCGAAGCATCATCAGAGCAGTAACAGGGACCAAAGAGAAGACTGGAGTCTACATTCAGCAGATGCCTTACCCGTGCTATGTTGATGATATGTACGTTTCACTAAATTCTTATACACCATTGTATACTGTTATTGTACAGAATAGTATAGTGTAGTATAGTTGTAATACTGCAGTGAGGCACGAAGCAGTGGGGATCCAGTGCAAACATGACTTTTATTGAAAGCAAAACAAACAAACAAAAGCACTATAGCTGAGACCAGGAAAACCAAATCACTGAACTTGACTGTGAAGTCATACACGCAGAGGTTGACGATCACACAGAGGTTCACACATGTACACAGAGTGTGACACAGAATGACGGATGAGGACTGAGATACATGAGGAGGCTTATAAAGCACACTGATTTATGTGAAATGGGAGCGGCCTATGAACTTGACAAGTGACAGGTGAAAACTTTGAGACATAACAAGACATAATGTGACTGGGGGCATAGACTAGACACAACCTGGAGACCAAACAAACATACAGCACATGGCCTGAGGTACAGACAAGGCAGGGGGCATGGCCAGGGACGCAGGAGGGTCACAATACTGTAGTATAAATAGTTGCAATGTTATTTGTGACTGAATTTTTAATACTTCAATTTTTCATCTTCTGTTCCTGTAGTTTCTTGCGTATTATGAGTCGTTCCATGCCCCTCTTCATGACGCTTGCTTGGATGTACTCTGTGGCCATCATCATAAAGGGAGTGGTTTATGAAAAGGAGGCTCGTCTCAAAGAGACAATGAGGATTATGGGATTGGACAATGGGATCCTATGGTTTAGCTGGTTCATCAGCAGCCTCATCCCTCTGCTCATGAGTGCTGGACTACTAGTTCTTCTTCTGAAGGTAATGTTTCTGCATGGACTTCACCACTTTTCACGTTCTTCTAATAAAAGTAAACTGTTAAATGTCAAAGCTGAATCCTTAAAAGTCTCCTAAATTGGTTACAAAGATTGATTAGGAAGCAGGAAACAACATTTTGTCACTATACCCCACTAAATTTATTATTTCTAGGGTTGTTACATTCTAAAGATTATTATTAAATAATTATTACAATTATTGTAGTAATGACAAGAACGTTTTAGGCTTTTAGAATATTAGAACAATTTCCTGTGTATATGTATGTAAATATGTAAATCCTAATAACTTAAGATAACTTTAGCTTAAGATTTACAGAGTTCACTTGTATAAATATATATCAGTGGTATTATAGTGAGTAAGTCTTTTTTATAATTGAATGCTGTGGGATAATTTACCTACTTCTATTTATCTTAGTATAACAAACTTATTCTATAACAAAGTGCTGCCTTGCAGCTCTGTACAGACAGGTAGATGACAATGTAAATTAAAATGTGTTTATCGTCATTCATTATACCATTATTTATCAGCTATAGTTACATCCTGGATAAGGTTTTTTATAGAGACTGAATGTGCCCTGCCCGGTAGCAGTAAACCGTAAATTCTGAGGTTCTAGCAACACTAAGATTAATAAGCAGAAGCTATGTATTATATTTAATGGTCTATGTTTTATTTGCTTCCTCTCTGCAGCTGGGCAACCTGCTCCCCTACAGTGACCCCGGTGTGGTCTTTCTCTTCTTGGGATCATTTGCTGTAGTAACCATCATGCAGTGTTTCCTCATCAGCACAGTATTTGCTCGGGCCAACCTGGCCGCCGCTTGTGGAGGAATCATCTACTTCACCCTCTACCTGCCCTACGTGCTGTGTGTGGCCTGGCAGGATTACATTGGTCTCCCTGCCAAAGTCATTGCTGTGAGTTTACAACCACCAGTGCAAGATTCAGATATGCTCGTGTTGCAAAGTGCAGTCAACTGATCTCATATCACCTCAATGAGTGACTGTTGTGCTTTATCTAAGATTACATCAGCTTGTCTCTGCTCGTGTGTCTGTACAGTATCTCTATTGATAATAGAATAGAATAGAAAGACATCCCTGTATCATAGCATAATTACTAACTGATCATGTGACTTATTTTCACTTAAATATGGGGTGAATGCATATGCTGTCCTACAGAAATGAGATTATATAAATGTCACTCCTGTCAACATTTGTAGTGCAGTTTCGCTTCGACAGTTACATTGTTATGAATAATAAGATTTACGATGTGTACATATCACGCTTCAGAGTATCTTTCCATAGGACATCATTTACATTTGAGGCATTTAGCAGATTCTCGTATCCAGAGCGACTTACATTCTGGATTAGGTGCCTTGTTCAAGGGCACTTCAGTCATGACCTACACGGGGATCGAACCGGCAACATTCCTGGCACAAGACCAGATCCCTAACCACCAGACCACAGCTGCATCAAAGGGACCGGTCTACATTTGTAGCTCAGCAGGCTAAGACGCTGACACTATGACCAGAGGATCGCGAGTTAGAATCCCGGTCATGCTGTTTGCCATCAACAGCCAGGGCCCAGGAGAGCAAAAATTAGCTGTGCTCTCTCTGGGCAGGTAGATGGCGCTCTCTCTCCCTATCACTTTCACATTGCAATGTCCGCTGGCTCAGGCATCTACTGATTGGTCCATTCGGAGCTGGGGATCTTGCGCTTTCCTCCGAGTGCATTGGCTCCCAAGTGAAGGTGTATCAGCTGTAGTAATGGATGGGATGAGCTAATTGGTTGCTACTACATTGGGAAGGGGATCAAATTGGCAAAAATTAAAAAAAAAGGTCTACATTTAACTGTTTACCATTGTAACGTTGCTCATCACACTATGATGTATTTATTCACAATTTATTACACTGAAAAATACTGATGCTTACTGACTGCAGGTCACTGTAAAATGTACCACCCCTGCATGGAGTTACTGCCCATTACCATTTATTATTTATTAATTTACCTAATTCTTCTATTATTTCTTCTATTAACTCTTACAGTATCATTGATAATAGTCTTACACTGCATTACAATTGGTATTAAAAGGTCTTTAAAAGGCTTAATGCTGTAGTCCTGACTGTGTCTTTGTTGTCTGCAGAGCCTGCTGTCTCCAGTGGCATTTGGATTTGGCTGTGAGTATTTTGCTCTGTTTGAGGAGCAGGGAGTGGGCATCCAGTGGAAAAATTTATTCTCCAGCCCAATGGAGAAAGATGACTACAGCCTCACCACCTCCATTATTCTTATGTACTTTGACGCTTTTCTTTATGGTGTCATGACATGGTACATCGAGGCTGTGTTCCCTGGTCAGTATGGCATTCCCAGACCATGGTATTTCCCATTTACCAAGTCTTACTGGTTTGGAGAAGGAGACCAAAGGCTAACACCTACATTTCAAGCAAGGAAGGCAAATGCAGGAGGTAAAATCATTTTGTAATAATGATTAGTAATAATTAATACTATGAAATAATTTAATCATTAGTACTTCCAAATGATTATTCACTGAATGATTTATTTTTGTGTTTTTACTTAAAGCTGTGTGCATAGAAGAAGAGCCCACACACCTTGAGTTGGGAGTGTATATTGAGAATCTAGTGAAGATCTACCGCCATGGCAGAAAGTTGGCGGTGGATGATCTAACACTGGGTTTCTATGAGGGCCAGATCACTTCCTTCTTGGGGCACAACGGGGCAGGAAAAACCACTACCATGTAAGCAGCTGACAAATAAGTGTTAAAAATGGCTATTTTATTTGTTTCAAGCTAATTGGTCAGTATTAAATTAATGCCATTTATGCATGTTTTCCTGATGCTTGTTGATAGGGTTTGAGTCTTGATAGGGTGGGAGTCTTGATATAGTTAGTATTGTTGATAGTGTTTGAGTCTTGTTGATATGGTCCGAATCTTGTTGAGAGGGTTTGAGTCTTGTTGATAGAGTTTGAGTCTTGTTGATAGTGTTAGAGTCTTGTTGATATGGTCTGAGTGTTGTTGATATGTTCTGAGTCTTGTTCATAGGGTTTGAGTCTTGTTCATAGGGTTAGAGTCTTGTTGAAAGGGTTAGAGTCTTGTTAAAAGGGTTAGAGTCTTGTTTATAGGGTTTGAGTCTTGTTGATAGGGTTAGAGTCTTGTTGAAAGGGTTAGAGTCTTGTTTATAGGGTTTGAGTCTTGTTGAAAGGGTTAGAGTCTTGTTGATAGGGTTAGAGTCTTGTTGATTGGGTTAGAGTCTTGTTAAAAGGGTTAGAGTCTTGTTTATAGGGGTTGAGTCTTGTTGATAGGGTTAGAGTCTTGTTGATAGGGATAGAGTCTTGTTGATAGGGTTAGAGTCTTGTTTATAGGGTTTGAGTCTTGTTGATAAGGTTTGAGTCCTGTTAAAAGGGTTAGAGTCTTGTTTATAGGGTTTGAGTCTTGTTGATAGGGTTAGAGTCTTGTTGATAGTGTTAGAGTCTTGTTGATAGGGTTTGAGTCTTGTTTATAGGGTTTGAGTCTTGTTTATAGGGTTTGAGTCTTGTTGATAGGTTTTGAGTCTTGTTGATAGGGCTTGAGTCTTAATCATAGGGTTTGAGTCTTGTTCATAGGTTTAGAGTCTTGTTGTTAGGGTTTGAGTCTTGTTTATAGGGTTTGAGTCTTGTTGATAGGGTTTGAGTCTTGTTGATAGGGCTTGAGTCTTAATCATAGGGTTTGAGTCTTGTTCATAGGTTTAGAGTCTTGTTGTTAGGGTTTGAGTCTTGTTGATAGTGTTAGAGTCTTGTTGATAGGGTTTGAGTCTTGTTGATAGTGTTAGAGTCTTGTTGATAGTGTTAGAGTCTTGTTGATAGGGTTTAAGTCTTGTTGAAAGGGTTAGAGTCTTGTTAGAGTCTTGTTGATAGGGTTAGAGTCTTGTTGATAGGGTTTGAGTATTGTTGATAGTGTTAGAGTCTTGTTGATAGGGATAGAGTCTTGTTGATAGGGATAGAGTCTTGTTGATAGGGTTAGAGTCTTGTTGATAGGGTTTGAGTCTTGTTGATAGTGTTAGAGTCTTGTTGATAGGGATAGAGTCTTGTTGATAGGGATAGAGTCTTGTTGATAGGGTTTGAGTCTTGTTGATAGTGTTAGAGTCTTGTTGATAGGGTTTGAGTCTTGTTGATAGGGTTTGAGTCTTGTTGATAGGGTTAGAGTCTTGTTGATAGGGTTTGAGTCTTGTTGATAGGGTTAGAGTCTTGTTGATAGGGCTTGAGTCTTATTCATAGGGTTTGAGTCTTGTTCATAGGTTTAGAGTCTTGTTGATAGGGTTTGAGTCTTGTTCATAGGTTTAGAGTCTTGTTGATAGGGTTTGAGTCTTGTTCATAGGTTTAGCGTCTTGTTGATAGGGTTTGAGTCTTGTTCATAGGTTTAGAGTCTTGTTGTTAGGGTTTGAGTCTTGTTCATAGGTTTAGCATCTTGTTGATAGGGTTTGAGTCTTGTTCATAGGTTTAGCGTCTTGTTGATAGGGTTTGAGTCTTGTTCATAGGTTTAGAGTCTTGTTCATAGGTTTAGAGCCTTGTTCATAGGGTGAGAGCTTGTTAAAGTTTACTCATTGTTTTAGGTCCATCCTGACTGGCCTATTTCCACCAACCTCTGGGACAGCATACATCATGGGCAAAGACATCCGCTCAGAGCTGAGTGCCATTCGACAAAGTTTGGGAGTGTGTCCTCAGCACAATGTCCTCTTCAGCATGTAAGTGCCTTTCTACATTTAAACAAGCAGAGCTTTTATTTAGTGATGTGCAAAAATCACTGTCATATAATCATGTAATCACTGGTCTCATGTATATACTGTATGTTGTTTTTAGGCTTACAGTAGAGGAGCATATTTGGTTCTACGCACGTCTCAAAGGTCTGCCTGAGGAGGCAGTCAAGGCTGAGATGGATCAGATCTTGTATGACACAGGACTTCCACACAAACGCACATCCAGAACAAGTGAGCTGTCTGGTGAGTAGAACAGATCCTACAAAAGTGCAAACCAGCATTGATTTGATCTGCATGTTGAGTGTGAATGATGTTTGTTTTCTTAAAGGTGGCATGCAGAGGAAGCTTTCAGTAGCACTTGCTTTTGTTGGAGGATCAAAAGTCGTCATTCTGGATGAACCAACTGCTGGCGTGGACCCTTATGCCCGCAGGGGTATCTGGGACCTGCTGCTGAAGTACCGTGCCGGTATGGACACATAACGGTGGTGCTCAATAGATGAAACAATACTGATTAACATAAGTGTTAACTAGTCATCTGTCAACACATTATTGAGTGTGTGTGTTGTATGTCTTCCTGCAGGCCGCACTATCATTCTTTCCACACATCACATGGATGAAGCAGACATCTTGGGTGACCGTATTGCCATCATCTCTCATGGAAAGTTGTGCTGTGTAGGCTCCTCTCTCTTCCTGAAGACCCATCTAGGAACTGGATACTACCTCACTTTGGTTAAGAAAGAACCAGAAGCTTCTCTTAGCTCCTGCAGAAACTCCAGCAGCACTGTTTCTTATGTTAAGAAGGTTCGAAGTTGTAGCTTCTGTCACAGGTTTTATTCCTAAACAATGTTTATGAAGATTTTAATGCTGAGACGTCTGTTTCAGGATGACGAAGCCTCAGAGAGCAGTTCAGATGCTGGTCTGGGCAGTGATCATGAAAGTGATGCTGCCACAGCTATTGGTAAGCTTTTAATGTCTAACCTTTCAGCATATAGAGTGGTGTGAAAAAGTGTTTGCCCCCTTCCTGATTTCCTGGTTTTCTGCATGTTTGTCACAAACAAACAAACAAACCTACATGGCCCTGTGTGAAAAAGTGAAACAGGAAATCAGGAAGGGGGCAAACACTTTTTCACACCACTGTAAGCATGAAAACATGGGAAATTGTGTTGAACACGACCAAAAAATCTAATCATAATCAAATCTGTCCACTTCTACTAACGAACACAAATCAGGGCCCCGAGTGGCTCAGCAGGCTAAGACGCTGACACTATGACCAGAGGATCGCAAGTTTGAATCCCTCTCTGGGCGGGTAGATGGCGCTCTCACTCTCCTTATTACTCACACATTGCAATGTCCGCTGTCTCAGGCGTCTACTGATTGGTCCATTCGGAGCTTGGAATCCTGAGCTTTCCTCCAAGTGTGTTGGCTCCCCAGTGACTGTGTATCAGCAGTGTATCACATGCAACAGAGGAGGCCTGTGCTTGTCTTCAGCCTCCTAGACTCAGGGACATTGCAAAGTGATGGGGAGAGCCCCCGTAGTGGATATGATGGGTTAATTGGCTACTACCACATTGGGAAGAGGAGAAAATGTGCAAAAATTAAAAACACAAAAAAAACACTATTGCTTGAAGCATCATAATCTACACTTTCAGGAGAGCTTATCCACTCGTTCAAATGTACTAATGCTATCAAATATGTAAACAAATTGTAGGAAAACTCATTTGAAAACATATACACCATGGACCTACACAGTAAATCTGCCAGTGTTAAATCAACACTATTATAGTTAAATTAACACTGAGAGTGTTACATTTTGACACCCTCAGTGTTAATTTAACTCTAACAGTGTTGATTTAACACTGGCAGATTTACTGTGTAGGAGGGTTATGAGCCAAAACATTATGACCACTCTCAGATGCCGCAAATACTATTGATGATCTATTAACACTGTCAAGGTCTGGGACTTATTATTAGTTTCTGTGTGTGAACACTCATACTCAACATGTTTTGGCTAAATGAGACTAACACCTAACATTTACACTCTCCATTTAATTCTGGTTTCACTCTCACTACTAACCCCTTGTGTGCCTGGTTCTGAATGTACCTGCAGGCTCTTCATGGACTGATTCACCTGTTGTTCCTGCAGACATCTCTCTAATCTCAGGTCTGATCATCAAACACGTCCCCAACTCGCGCATGGTGGAGGACCTGGGCCATGAGATCACCTACATCCTGCCCTACGAGTCTGCTAAAGATGGTGCCTTTGTTGAACTCTTCCAGGACATGGATGATCACCTCGCTGACTTGGGCATATCTAGTTATGGTGTTTCTGACACCACTCTTGAAGAGGTACAGCGCTGGTTGAACTGTTTCAAAAGAAAGTACATTTACAGCAGAAAAGTAATTTTTCCTTTGCATCACTAAATTATTTTTGTTTTCAGATTTTCCTGAAAGTGGCAGAAGACAGTGGAGTTGATACAGAAATGATGTCAGGTAGGGCTTTTCATCTGTGAATCAATCAGAATAATTGGGGGACCATAAAAACAGAGAGGAAACACATAGAAATGAAAAAAAATGGTGGAAAACTGAAGTTAGCCTAATGCACATTTTTGTATCTAAACAGATGGTACTCTCCCCATACGCACACGCAGACGACATGCTTTCGGGGCTGACCACCAGAGCTGCCTTAAACCACTGACTGAGGATGACCGATTTGATGGCAATGAATCAGAAGCTGACCCAGGTGAAGCTTTAACCAGAACACTAACTAACTTACATTCTGATAAATAGATAATGAGCCACAGTGATCAGCACATAAAGAAAATGTTGCATCAGTGCTTGTCTTGAACCCATCCAATAGGCCTCCATGATATGGATAAAATAACAATGTACACAGATTAGAGTTACCAGAACCCTCCCCTGCAGTCCATCAGCAAGCACCTGGTGGCCGGGAAGCCCACATAACCTCATCAGAATGAGCCCAAAAAGGCAACGTGGGGTCATCTTGTTGGCTCATGACCTCCAAGGTTCCATATTTGTCATCATCATCATCATCACACTCTGACCCTCACTGGGATACGTAGCGAGCCTCACCATCAAAAAGAGTTTAAAAATGATGATGATGATGATGTGTTGTTGCAACATTTTATTCACTTTTTAGTGCATTTTCTATTACATCACAGTAATTGTTCAGGACAACAAAAATAACACACTTTTTTAAAAATACATCTTTTCCTGAAACTGTCTTTCTTGTCTGTGTTTAGATTCCAGAGAGACAGATTTTTTGAGTGGCTCAGATGGTAAAGGCTCATTCCAGGTGCAGGGCTGGAGCCTGAAAAGACAGCAGTTTGTGGCCTTGCTGTGGAAGAGGTTCCTGTATGCCCGGCGTTCCAGAAAAGGATTCTTTGCTCAGGTATGAAGTGAATGAAATGTTCTTTTAGCCTAAATCCCAATGCTGTTGGATCTGCATTAGACCTAAATTAGGAACTGTTTTCATACCATTCTACAGTCTGATGCTAAAGACAATCCGTGAAAAACTGATCTTAAAGTTTTATGTGTAGAAAAATAGATTTTTGCTCTGTTTTGCAGATTGTTCTGCCGGCTGTTTTTGTGTGCATTGCTCTGGTCTTTAGTCTTATTGTTCCACCCTTTGGAAAATACCCCAGTCTTGGCCTGCAGCCTTGGATGTATGAGGACCAAGTCACTTTTATCAGGTATTTAATTAATTTTACAACCCTGATGTCTGTGTTGTTGTTTTTTTTTGTTTGTTTGTTTGTTTTCTTTTACCTCAAATGATTTTCTCACCAATGTATTTTTAGTAGCCAATTAACCCCCCCTTTTATCTACTCTCGCCGTCACTATCATTTGCAATGTCCCTGATTCTCTTGGGAGGTGGCAGATGAGCACAGGCCTCCTCTGATACCAGTGACATCAAGCCCCTTTTTTTTGTGTACCAAAATTTTGTGGACTAACTCATTTTTACTAACGTTTCTTAACAGTGATGATGCACCTGAAGATGTCAGCACACAGAGATTACTTGCTGCTCTAATGGAAGACCCCGGCTTTGGAACGCGGTGCATGGATGGAGAACCAATACCGTGAGTAAATAAAGTGAAGATAAGCTTCATGAAACCCAATAAACCATACTTCCCTAAGAGTCTCATGCTAACCTTATGCTTTGTGGCCCTGTTCTCAGAGATGCTCCATGTACTATGGGTGATGATGTCTGGTCCACACCAGAGGTTCAAGAGAGTGTGCTGGAGGTGTTCAGGAAACAAAACTGGACCATGGAGAACCCATCCCCAGCCTGTGAGTGCAGCTGTGACGGCAAGAAGAAGATGCTTCCAGAATGCCCAGCCGAAGCTGGAGGACTGCCACCTCCACAGATTAAGATCAGTGAAAGGGACACCCTCCAAAACCTGACTGGAAGAAACATCTCAGATTACCTCGTGAAGACTTATGCTCAGATCATTGGCAAAAGGTATTGTGCAGTTACTACATCGCTTCAATTTATAGTACAAGTCTGGTTTTAAGTATTGCTTGCTGTTAATTCTTTATTTCTATGCAAAATGTTAATGTTGCTGCTTTTTCGTTGTCTTCCACAGTTTAAAGAACAAGGTGTGGGTGAATGAATTCAGATATGGAGGTTTCTCATTGGGCGCTAGAAGCACTCAGGTTCTTCCACCTGCTGAGGAGATTGATGATGCCATTTCTCGAGTGAGAGAAATATTCCACCTGCGAAAGGTAAGCAAATTCCTGGTTTTTAGGCAATTATTATTCACTCCGTACCAAAGCTAATGACCAGCTATTCTCCCTTGTATGTCCAGAACTCGGGGACAGCAGCTGATCGCTTTTTAAAGAGTCTTTCTACTTTCATCAATGGCCTGGACACAAAAAATAATGTGAAGGTGGGTCAACGTTGTTAGTAAATAAATCTGACCACTCTATATAATGTTCCATACCTCAATATAAAACACATATTAGAACATTGTGATAAAGTAATTTTTGATAATGTTGTTTTTTTCAGATCTGGTTTAATAACAAGGGTTGGCACAGTATTGGAGCTTTCCTCAGTGTGATGAACAATGGTATTCTACGTGCCAACCTGCCCCCAGGGAAGGACCCAAGTAAATATGGCATTACAGCCTTCAACCACCCTCTGAACCTTACCAAAGAGCAGCTCTCCCAAGTAGCACTGTAAGTACACTGGTATGTGATTTTATGTGACTGTCAACATCCTTTAACATCCTGCTCAACCATTTGGTAGAGCACATTTAAGTCACTTTATCGTATTGAAGAAGGTGTTGAACTTAACACAATGTGATTGTGCCATCTCTACCAATCGGTAGAGGTATGTAGGCGAAAAAACATTCACTAGAAGTCAGATAGAGGTGGGTAATCCAGGTCCAGAAAGTAAAAATCCAACCCAGGATTTTGCTACTACTTCATGTGTTGCTCTGCTGCAGCACATCTGCAACAGAACCAACAAGGCAGTTGAAACAAAATCCTGGGTTGGATGTTTACTTTCTGGACTTGGATTACCCACCTCTAGAAGTCACTAGAAATGCAATATTTTCTTGTCTGCTTTGTAGTCATACCACAAGGATCAAAGGATGAAAAATCATTAGTGCTGTTGCATCACCACACAGATGAGTGTGATGTTTAAAACGTTAACAAAATTAGGATGTTTTTGTATTTGTAGTTTTTGTTCTGACAATTAAGTGCCATCTCATTGTATGTTTAAAGTGTACATTAAAACATGTACTGTGGGGTCTTTAAATGCCCCCACCCAAGCCCATCCCCACTTCACCCCAAAAAAATATAATTCCGTTTCTTCTGTCTTTTTGAGGATATTAAAGGGTTAAGTTGCTCTAAGCAGGCATTTCTGAATGCATCCTAATCATTTACAACTGTAATGCTACACATTGTTCTTTCTATACAAGTTTCTACATATTTTCCAACCTGTATTATTTCAGGGTAACGACCTCGGTGGACGTACTGGTCTCCATCTGCGTGATTTTTGCCATGTCCTTCGTCCCCGCCAGCTTTGTAGTCTTCCTCATTCAAGAACGTGTCAGCAAGGCCAAGCATATGCAATTCATTAGTGGAGTTCAGCCATATCTGTACTGGCTGGCCAACTTCATCTGGGATATGGTGGGAGCCTCTCTTTTTTGAATTCTACCTCTTATCTCTCTCTACCTGTTTATTTTTTAAACTCAAAAGCATTCTTCTTTTCTTCTGTGTTACAGTGCAATTATGTTGTACCGGCGACCCTGGTTATCCTTATCTTTGTGTGCTTCCAACAAAAAGCCTATGTCTCTTCTACTAACCTGCCTGTTCTGGCCCTGTTGTTGCTTCTGTATGGGTAAGTGGATCCAATTCAAGCCATACTGAAGTCCTAATGAATCTATTGTCTTGCAATCAGGTTTGAAGAAAGGTGTATATGTGAATGCTTTTTCTTTTCCAGGTGGTCCATTACACCTCTGATGTACCCAGCCTCATTCTTATTCAAAATCCCCAGCACAGCTTACGTTGTCTTGACCAGTGTCAACATCCTTATTGGCATCAATGGCAGTGTTTCCACTTTTGTACTGGAGTTGTTTGGCAACAATGTAAGTAGAGTCTTTTTTGGCTAATTGTTGTACAATTAAACTGTTTCATTCAGAAATTTTGCCATCTAGAGTTTGGAGAACATAAAGAAATGACAATGACCGTATATAGTTGAATTATGCATGCACGTGCCTAAAAGTCGCATATTAGTTGAAAATTAGGTCAGCAACACTGTTCTTCCACTCCTCCTTCCTACTACTGTAGACCTTCCCCTTGTGGAGAATGTGGGTTGCGTCTCAGTGCGTGGTGTGACTGCATGTTGTTGTTAATCACACTGTAAGGTGTAAAAATAGCAGTGACATGTTACCAATCACATACTGCTAAAGAAAAGCTTTGTATTATAGAAGCCAAAACAACTGGAAACAGCGCAGCGGGAAGGAAATGTGATGTCAGTGAAAGCTGCATCCGCAACTGCCAAAAAAATAAAGCAAAACTGCAAGAAACGTATATGTGTGTGTGTGTGTGTGTGAGAGAGAGAGAGAGAGAGAGAGAGACAAAAAGCGAAATATCCAGTGTTAGAAAAGTGGCTCTGTGTACCAATTGTTTGCGTATATTCAGTACATCAAATACAATTTGTTTTTGTGCCACACTATATTGTAACTGTAGTAACAAACCTTCCTTAATCTCTTTACATTGTGTGGACATTGATAAATTGATTAATTTCCAAAGCTCCCAAACTGCACAGAATAAAACCTTCTTTATATTAACTTACATTCAGTGTTGTAAATGTATCATTTCACAGATGTCTTACAGTGACAATATACAATATGGGATATGCCATGTAATCAAAGCCTGGTCATGAAATGACCAATACATAACTGACTTTCATCTCCTCTTGCTCCCTCTACAGGAAGTTGGTGGTCTCAACGACATCTTGAAAAATGTGCTTTTGATCTTCCCTCACTTCTGTCTGGGACGAGGTCTGATTGACATGGTGAAGAACCAGGCCATGGCTGATGCTCTGGAGAGGTTTGGTAAGTAGAGCTTGGCTCCAGGGCTGTTTAATTTCCTTCTCATGCTCCACAATTCATCCAAAAACAAATTTACAGTGTCTTACGCAGTAGTCATATATGATTAGCCCTTAAAGAGAAATATGGGAGGGAATCTTTCTGACACATTGGGGAGATGAGTGTATCATTTAAAAATGAATAAAATCTCAACACACATTTGTTAATACATTTATTTGTGGTAATGATGCACATGTCTGAATCCATGTTTACATGTTTATTATGTTGTACTGATCTCTAATCATTTGATTGACTACAGGTGAGAATCGGTTCCGTTCTCCTCTGGAGTGGGACATGGTGGGTAAGAACCTGTTTGCGATGGCAGTGGAGGGAGTGGTCTTTTTCATCATCACTGTTCTCATCCAGTACCGCTTCTTCTTTGAAGCCAAGTAAGGAACTTCTTCATTCAAACAGTGAAGTATTAGTATTGCATTAAGGAAAAGTTGTTATAGTTTATTGTCCTGATGGCTGTGCAGGTCTCTGAATGCTAAGCTGAGTCCACTTGGAGAGGAGGATGAGGATGTGGCCAGAGAGAGGCAGAGGATTGTTAGTGGAGCAGGACAAGGAGACATCCTTGAGCTAAGAGAGCTCACCAAGGTTTGAAAAACTACTTAAGCTTCACTCCTTGATACTAAGAAGTCTAGAGTTACTACTGTTGGTTTGTTTTATGTAAATTAAATGTAAGATGCTAATATAACTTGGTTAGTTCTATAGAGAATTAGATTTATAGTCTATATAGACGAAATGCACATCTGACTTACAGTGCTAGTCAAATGTTTGGATACATCTTCTCATTCAATGTTTTTATGTTTTTCCTTCATTGTAAATTAATACTGACGTCATCCAGACTATGAAGGAACACATAAGGAATCATGTAGTAAACTTAAAAGTGTTAAACAAACAAAAACATGTTTCAGATTTTACTTCAAAGTAGACACACAACTGATGTCTCAAACACATTAAGAGGCAAGAAATGCAAGTCATGAACTCTTGACAAGACACAGCTGTTAACTGAAAGCCATTCCAGGTGACTACCTCATAAAGCTGACTGAGAAAATGCCAAGAAAGCTGCATCTAAGCAAGAGGTGCCTACTGTGAAGAATGTAAAATATAAACATATTCTGGTTTGTTTAACACGGTTTTGTTTACTAAATAATTACATATGTGTTTCTTCAGAGTGTAACTGACTTTAGTATTAATTTACATAATAATGAAAAACCACAGAATGTCCAGAATGTGTCCAAACTTATGACTGGTGCTGTATTTCCATTTGATTTGTTGTATTTTTTCTACAAAACAAAGCCGCACACACCACAAATTGCATAACTACTGTGTTGTTGTACTTCAGGTGTATAAGAGGAAACAGAAGCCTGCTGTGGATCGGCTATGTGTGGGCATTCCTCCAGGCGAGGTGGGACATTCGCTGCTTTTACCTGTTCACATTTCAGATGTGTCCAAACAAGACAGTAAATAAATGTGACCTCTGTCTTCCTTGCTGCAGTGCTTTGGTCTGCTCGGTGTTAATGGAGCTGGAAAGACAAGTACATTCAAGATGCTGACTGGAGATTCTGTCGTCACCAGTGGAGAAGCCTTCTTGGCCAGAAAGAGGTACGGCCACTCAAATATATTAAATACATTCATATTTATCTTAAATTATATTACAGTTGAATAAACCACTGTTGTTGTAAAAGTCTTAATTTAGAGGCTTGATGTTGTGATCAAATCAAACTATTATCAGTCTAATCGATCTGTCTGTTCTCAGTATACTCCGAGAAATAGATCAGGTGCATCAGAATATGGGCTACTGTCCTCAGTTTGATGCCATCAATGACCTGCTGACAGGCAGAGAACATCTGGAGTTTTATGCCATCCTGCGTGGTGTTCCTGAGAGGGAAGTGTGTGAGGTGAGTGCACTTTCGCACTGGTGAAAGACATGTAGTGTAAGTGTGAAGCACCACTCTTAACATGGCAGACTGTGGTCATATCCTCAGCCTAGCTGAAGTAGTATTACACTGCTTGAGTGAATGATTCCTATCTGAGCAGATACACTACAACCTGCATTTGTGTAGTCATATAAGATGTGTTCAGGCTTTTTACTTCACATACTTTAAATCTAAACTTTTACCTGCTAAACATGAGTAAGCGAGTGGGCGAATGAATGGAAAGGTCCATAATGTGCTTTTTTAACGTAGATCAGAATGGTTTATAGCTCATGAAAATAACAAATCCAGTATCTCAAATTAACAGAATATTTAATTTTGAGTAAATTAGTATTCAAACTTTAAATGTACTAATACTCAAGTTTAATTATACTCAAGTATATCTATTGGATATCTACTGCATTCCTAATATCAAGCCAGTCTTGACCCAGAGATGTCAGAAGCATCTTACCTGGACTAAGGATTAGTGTTTAGCAGTGTTGGGAACATTACTTTAAAAAAGTAATTAGTTATAGTTACTCACTACTTGTTCAAAAAAGTAACTTAGTTAGTAACTGAATTACTCT
>BRDA01007102.1:8961-25507 GCA_036984385.1 Crenuchus spilurus
GTTATTTTATCAATTTCAAAATGAACTTTATGTTCAGCTGCTGACTTCCTATAATCTGGACTCAGTTTAATCTGCATTTCATTATTAGACCTTGAACCAATGTCTGTAGAACAGTTTTACAGATGGGCTTTCTCAAACACAGTGCACTCGTAAGAATGACAATGTGAATGCATCTTTAATTTTTAACATATTTTACACTTCATTTGTAATAGTAAGAAAAGGAGAAAAATCAACTAATGTTCCTGTAAGTATTATTTTGGATTTCACTAAAGTACTTTATCTAAACTCAATACTTGTATTTTTACTTGTATTGGAAAAAAAACCTTTAATTTAAATCTTCAAAGTACTTCAAAGGCTGGTAGAAATTTAAAGATTTTTTGCTCCTGCAAATCATTTTATTTAATTAAACACCCAAACCCTGTCAAATTCCTATAAGAGATTTGAAACTGCACTCAGCTCAGTCTTATTTATTTACTATTCATTTTTGCTTTTGCATTTAAGCACAGATCTTGATTT
Organism: Crenuchus spilurus; assembly: GCA_036984385.1. Classification (NCBI taxonomy): domain Eukaryota; kingdom Metazoa; phylum Chordata; class Actinopteri; order Characiformes; family Crenuchidae; genus Crenuchus; species Crenuchus spilurus. The sequence continues at coordinate 9,478 of BRDA01007102.1, forward strand.
TGTATATACTTTGCATAAATCTTGACGCAGTACACATTTTCACTTTCTCTGGATGTTTCCAGCCCTGTTTACTGGAGAGATTTTCTATTTGTAGGCTGATTTTCTCTCAGGTTGATGGTGAAGAGAGGAAACTCTCTCGTCCTCATTTTCTGCTTTACATAACAGTGCTATCTAATATGAAACATGCCATCTCTTTGTGGGGTCTCGGGAGATGGTGGTCCCAGTGTTCAGGGGTTATATTTAAACTGATAGAAGGACCTGCAGCAGGGAACACAGCAAAGACCCGAGTCATCTTCCTCAATAATGCAGGAACACACATGTGACTGGCACATGGCCATACATATTAAAGCAGAACCACCCACCAGGGAGCAACACACACACTCTCTCTCACACACGTACACCTTCTTACACACTTTCTCACACACAACCCTTCTTACACACTTTCTCACAGACACACCTTCTTACACACTTTCTCACACACACACCTTCTTACACACACACACACACCTCACACATTCTGTCTCACATATACACATCATCTCACACAATCTCTCTCACACACACTCTCTCTCCCTCTCACACACACCTCCTCACACACACACACACATACACTTTCTCACACATTCTGCCTCACACATACACATCTTCTCACACAATCTCTCTCACACACACTTTCTCCCTCTCACACACTCTCTCTCTCTTACACACACACTAACACACACCTTCTCACACAATCTCTCTCACACAAACACACCTTCTCTTACACACACCCCTTCTCACATACACTCTCTTACACACACTCTCTCTCATACACACCTTCTCACACACTCTCTCATACACACCTTCTCACACACACACTCTCTCTCTCTCTCACACACACACACACACCTTCTCACACTCACACACACAAACCTTCAACACACACTTTCTCACACAATCTTTCTCACACAAACACAGCTTCTCTTACACAATCTCTCTCACACAAACACAGTTTCTCTTACACACACACCTTCTCACATACTCTCTCTTACACACACACCTCCTCACACACACACACACATACACATCTTCTCACACAATCTCTCTCACACACACTTTCTCCCTCTCACACACTCTCTCTCTCTTACACACACACACTAACACACACCTTCTCACACAATCTCTCTCACACAAACACACCTTCTCTTACACACACCCCTTCTCACATACTCTCTCTTACACACACTCTCTCTCATACACACCTTCTCACACACTCTCTCATACACACCTTCTCACACACACACACTCTCTCTCTCACACACACACACACACACACCTTCTCACACTCACACACACAAACCTTCAACACACACTTTCTCACACTCTCTCTCACATACACACTTTCTCACACAATCTCTCTCACACAAACACAGCTTCTCTTACACACACACCTTCTCACATACTCTCTCTTACACACACACACTCTCTCATACACACCTTCTCACACACACACTCTCTCTCTCTCTCACACACACACACACACACACACACACACTTTCTCACACAAACTTTCTCACACTCACACACACAAACCTTCTCACACACTCTCACACACACTTTCTCACACTCTCTCTCTCTCTCACATACACACTTTCTCACACAATCTCTCTCTCTCTCTCTCTCTCTCTCACTCACGCACACACACGCTCACACACACTCCTGGGAGCAGAAAGTTCATGGTAGATAGTAGACGCCCCATCCTCATGTTAAAAGAAATGCTCACATCAATACTGTGGATTTGTCACAGAAAAGTCACATGACGCCACTCTTTACGTCATTTCTATGTCTCACAGTCGCCCTGAGAAAAAATAGCTGTCTGCTTTCTTATTATTCTGTCTGATGAACTGTTAATGGAGTCTAGCAGGACTTGTTGAGACAAAGACCAGCTATGCATTTAATAATCTGTCGTGTAAAAATGACACCAGTCAGAGGAAGCTTTTATTATCCACGTCTCAGCAGGGCTGCTATTCTTGAACTTGGGCTATTCGTGGTGGAGTCTTAAATTCCTCATCTGTTGATAAAAATTATGAACGTCGTTCAATAGTTTGCAGCGAGTTTCTGTTCTTGACACGTTGTCGCCCCCTAGTGTCTGAAACTGAAACAGACCCACATACTGTCACGTGATGTAAACAAAGCGACATTTTTATCTCATAAGACAGAAGAAGCTGCTACAACAGCTAAACCCTGCTCTATGAAGAGGACTAGTACGTCTGTCAAATAGTAACTGAGCTATTTTTCCTGTTTTCCCCCAAAATATAACACAAAAAATTCAAAAGCCAAATACTGAGTAAGTTTGCCAGACTTTGTTTTTTCTTTTTTAAGCTAATTAAAATCATAAACCTCAAAAGCCAGATACGTGAGCTGGCAGTGAGTAGTTATACGTTCGTAGTTATAATATAATCTGGTTTATCAGAAACATAAATAAATTGCTAAAACAAAAAAAAAAAAAAAGTCATTTTCTCATAAAATCTTCTTATAAAATCCCATAAAATATTTTTAAAATCTGAATCACATTTACGGCCAAGTATGTTCATACACACAAGGAATGTGTTTCTGGCCATTGCTGTCTTTCTATTATTACATAAAAATGATACAGATAATGTACACTACCAGTCAAACGTTTTAAACCAGTTTTTAATTTAAAATCATTCCGTTTAATGTCTCATTGCACTTTGAAATGAAAGCATATGAGTTAAATTAAGAACTCGTGGAATCAGTTTATAGACCAAAATGTATCTAAACTTTGCATTCATCACAGTAGCACCTTTGTCAGATATAACAGCTGAACACACTTGTGACATTCTTTCTACAATAGACATCATATATTCTTCAGACAGTTTTTCACAAATCTGCTGCAGAAGTTCACATAAATGTGTGACACTTGTAGGTTTGCTTTGCTTTCATTTCATCCCAAATCAGCTGGATGGGGTTTAAGTCTGGAGACTGTGCTGCCACTCCATGTTTTCAAGCTGACCATCTTGTTCTTTTTTCCTTAGGTAGTTCTGGCAGAGCTTAAATGTATGTTTTGGGTCATTATCTTGCTGTAGGATGAACCCCTGACCAACTAGGTGCAGACCAGAAACGTTTTAAAACTTTCTAAAACTTTTGCCCAGTAGAGTATATATAATTTACAATTAACAGTATATATGGCATACATAAACTGTGACAGGGACAAGTAATATAAACATTATGTCTGAAATTACAGAATACACAATATACAGTCAATCACACAGAATAAGTTAAAAACAGGTGATGTCATTTACATGATAGTAAAAAACAACAGCAGTTTAAAGCTTCGGCAATTAATTATGATGTACAACAGTGTTAGCATGAGTCTGATAACTGTCAGAGAAAGACAGGGGTAACTTTGGCCTTAACAGATGATGTTGGGTGTCACTTATTTATGAGGGTGATGACCTGAGTGGTAAAAACTCTTCTTATATCTGGATGTCTTAATACACTGTAGTGTCTGCTGGAGGGGGGAAGTTGAAAAAGATTGTGACCAGAGTGTAAGGAGTCAGTAATGATTTTCTTGGCTAATTTTCTAGCCCTTAAATAGTGCAAGTTCTGAATGGAGGGCAGGGGAGCACCAATTATTTTTTCAGCTGTCCTTACTGTTCGGTGCAGTCTGCTCCTTTCATGGATTCTTTGTATTATACCACAGAAAACATGCCCTAAAATTTTGATACAGTACAGTATATATTGAAATGAAATAACGTTCCTCCAGGACCGGGTGCAGAACACAGAACATCCTCTGCTTGTCTAACTAGACTAAAACACATTACAGGACAAATGTGATGTTTTTTGGTACATGGTACTCAGTGATGTCTAGTGGGAAGCAAGATTCTAGCCTACAGTGTGTGTTTTTTGCAGCAGTTTTATAATAATTTTAGCAGCAGTGTTTAGTACAATGTGAAAATGTGCAAATATTGCAATGATTATGTAGGCAAATACAGTTCTGTGCAAATGTGCAGTGATATTTAGTCCCTGAGAGACAGACTGTGTGTTGAGGAGTCTGATAGCCTGAGAGATGAAACTGTTAAACTAACCCTAACTAACCCTCTTAAATACAGAGGGTGCATCAGTCAAGTTAATCTACTGATATATTAGTGTTTCTAGTTTTAAAAAAAGATTAATTTCTTTTCACAAACATGACAGATTTTGTTACTGATTGAAAGTCAGAGTATCTTCTTAAATCTTCGTCTGGGTTTTAGAGTTCCTTAAAGTACACCAGATTAAATAATCTCTTCGAGGGTCAACCAAAGTACTGAAAGCAGTCTGTGCTGCTTATCTAGTAAACCTGTAGACCATTTAATCAATCAAATCCAAATATTTAACCAAAGAAGTCATCTTAAAAAACTAAGACAGACTTTCATTCACTGATTAAATTCTTCAAAATTTTGGGACATATTTTTGACCCAAACAGGCAAGATATTCTGGAGAAACAATGAACTTGACTCATAAAAGGGTATTAGGAAAGAAAGTCTTCTTAAATATGGTTTGTCATAACAATATACTTATGAAAAAGGTAAGGATAAGATGTCATTTCTTTAATAAATAGTAATGTTCTTAAATAGGTTAGCAATTTAGCAAGTTAGCAATAAATCATAGCATTAAGTATGTAGCAAGTAAGTTAAGTGATAAAGCACAAAATGAAAAATTCCACTGACCTCCTCCGCCAATCTGTTCCATCTCCGCCAGCATCTTCATCTGATCTTCAAAGTAAATACAGTTAATAAAACCAGTTTATTTTTTAAAATTCTCTTTTATGTATTATTATTTTTTATGTTACTTTGTATTTATAAAGTACTTTATGGTGTGGTTTTTTTGGGGCTGAAATGGATAAATAGCATTTCAATTAATTTTACTGGGGAAATATAATTTGATCAAATGAGCAAATAAAGTTTTGAGTTCGGTCACAGAACAAATTAAACTTGTAAGTCAAGTTTCCACTATAGTTAACTATTTCATGATTTTTCTTAACATGTAAAAGCTTTTATTTTCTTTAAATGACTTTTGAGAATTTAGTTCATGGTAACCCAAATAATGGATGCTTTTGTGGAAGTAAGATTGGGTTAAAAAGAAATATTAATTATCCTATAGAATATTTTAAAATTTATTCAACATACCTCAACATTTTCACTGATTATTGTTATTTTTCTAAGCATCATTCTGGTCTATAAACCAAAACCATATTTCTGTGATGACATACTAATCTGCAAATGTACATATATCTTGTTCACACCTATTCCTATTATTTACTTTAGTTTAATTCACCCTTTCACATAGAATAAAAACAGTTGTTTACATAAACTAGTCTTAAAGGAACAGTAACAAAAGCAGTAAAACAGCAATGAATAAAAACATTTTGGAAATTATCAGGTAAAAATGAATTATTACTGCAATTTTGATTCAAACCCCCTCCAAATAAGTGTCTCCTTTGTTGTTAATAATCTCTGAATAAGAGCTAGTTGTTTTGATTATTTATTTGTATTTTTACAATTTGCACAAAACAATAGTAAGCATAGACATGCCTGTAATAATAATGTATCAACCAAGCATTGTCACAAAGCAATATCTATAGAGAAACATATAAAATAATAAATATGTTATATGTTATATATTTTAGGAATGTAAAATAGTGAGAGAGATTTTTATTAAGTGTGAGAGACTGTAATTAAAATAAAGCTACACATTTACGGGCTTAGTGGGTTTGAAATAAACGTGTCTGTGCCTTTAAGACTCGCGTGTTATTTTTCGGCGCTTAAAAAAGACGTCACATTGCTGTACCTCGCCACGTGTGGCGATTTAACTGACTTCACAGCTCAGAATTTCACTTTGTATCTGTTTATACAGTTTAATGCTCATGGGAAAGATATCTGTATAACACCAAAGGAAGGTAAAAAATGTTGCTTTTATGAATATACCTGATAAGGAAGTTGTTATAGTCTTAAATAGCTGCCAAGCCATCGTTGAGTCCTTTAGTTAGTATATTAGTGTTCAGCACAGTGTTGCAGTTCCTTCTTTACAGTCTTCACATGTTTCGGCATGAGTTTCTATAATCTGGTGATATGTTTATATGAGAAGTGCAGAATATTCGTCAATATCAAGTGATTGCTGATATTAAATGCGTTACTGATTATTTACTAAACCTTAGGTACGTATAACTTCATTCTGCCTCTATAATTCACTGAAAGAATCCTGAATTGACAAAATTGACATAATAAAATGTTAACAGTTTTTGTTAACTCGCTAAGTTTCTTCAGTCGGCACGTTGTTGTGATGAAAACTTCAAGAAAGATTATCTTTGTGGATGCTCAGGTTTCAGAGTTCTCAAACCCACCAATCGCTCTAGATAAGAACTGAGATCACTTCAAATGATCCTGTTTACTATTTGTAGATGTGTTTTAAATAAAACTGACATTTTTACGTCAGATTCCAAACAAAAATATGCTTACTCACCAAAGAAATAATCCTATACACCCAAGACCGATTTAAGTATCCACAGTGTTGGGCCATTGACCCAGACATAAGATATTCTTTTCTACTTTTTATTTGCAGAAAATGACACATGGTCAACATCACACAATAAAGTTGCATATAAATAACTTTTCACTGAGTGTAGAATGAAAAAGCAAAAATGTTTGATTAAAACTAATGTTTGTTTGAAATGAACAGTCTATAACTCAACATTCCAGCAAGGAACATCTGAGAAATACCTGAAAGACTTTGTCACCTTTTAAATGTGTGTAAATGTTTATGTACTTATGTACACTAACTCAAAGATTTTCAATGTCTAAACTACCAGGCTGTGTGTCAATCATGGCGGACGAAGAAAACGGCACAGAGGTCGAAGAAGGTACAAGTAATGCAGCTGTTGATGAAGAATTTAATTTGTCTGCAGAAGAGGAGAATGGAGTTCAACAAAAAGAAACTAACGGTGCTGACCTGGAAAATGACAGTGGCACTGATGATGAAAATGGAACACAGCTATATATCAGTAAGGAGAAGGAGGCCACGGCTAAGAAGTGTATCCCAGGAATCGTGTACTTGGGGCACATACCCCCGAGGCTGAGGCCCAAACATGTTCGGAACATGCTGGCTGTATATGGAGAGATTGGGAGGATCTTCCTCCAGTCTGAAGGTGAGATTTTGGCGAATGATGAAGCAATAACAGGATAGAAAGATTAAGATGAACCAATTTGCTAATGTAATTTTTCACACAACGGAATTTGACCTCCGCATTTAACCCATTCGTGCAGTGAAACACACACACTAGTGAACACACTACGCTGTGAGAATTTGTGCCCGAAGCAGTGGACAGCCCTTATCCACCAGCGCCCGGGGAGCAGTTAGTGGGTTAGGTGCCTTGCTCAAGGGCACTTCAGTCATGTCCTGTCTGGGGATCAAACGGGCAACCTTGTGGTCACAAGACCAGATCCTTAATTAACACTAGGCCATGGCTGCCAAGATATCAGTAAATAAATACTTCTACATGGCTGCCATCTGAAATGAAATGAAAACTTTACAGAATAAAAAAAAACTTTAACATCTCTCAGTGTAACTTTAAGGGTGAGGGGAAGTGTCAAGTTTTTGTATAACAATGTTACATTTGTGGATTGTTTACCAAGTACTAAATACAATATAGTTTATATTGGCTACAGTCTAATCCAGTGATCCTCACTATTTTTTTCAAAAGAGCCATATTGACAGATCAAAGTCAAGTGGAGAGCCACAATATCAACCCAAGTCACTCAAATTATGGAAAAAAAACAACCCACCGATGGACTAGGTGGCTTATAGAATCGCTGCTGCCGTGTAGCCACTCTGCTGCAGGGTTGCCAGGTCCAACAAAAATATCCAGCCTGACTTTTAAGGGCTCCTCCATTTCAAACTTTTTATATGACTGCCTTCCTTTAGTTGTCGTTATGTTCTCATTCACGTAACATCCAAGGCAATACCCACTTTTTTGTTGTTTTTGTCGGCCGCGGCAATTTTTTAAAGTAGCCCCAAAAAACGCAAAAAAACCCCCCTAACCCCTGAATTTTCACCCGTGACTGGATTTTCAGACAATCCAATTTGGCGTGAAAATCGCGAACCTGGCAACTGTGCTCTGCTGTCTCGTGCAACCTGCTGTTGGAAACGGTGCCTGTGTTGCCAGCCTTCACAGTATCCCCCATTTGGAACCAACGTTAATTGAGGCAAAATGAGAAATAGAAGGCAAGTGCTTGGAATGTTGAGTGCATTATATGTCTCTGCAGCATACTTTAAAAATACTTTGGCTGTGCTGGCGTACTTTTGTAACCGGTCACGAGAGCCACCAATAAAGCACGGCGAGCCGCATGTGGCTCGGGAGCCGCGCAATGAGTATCCCTGGTCTAATCTATCATTTTTTTATCAGAATGTGACAGAGCAAAATAATTGATGAAAGACTTAAAATATAATTTGGCCAATCTTGGACTTTAATTAAACATGTTGTTTTAGATCACTCTATTAAGAGGAAGAAGAGGAAAGCAGGCAGCAACGGCTCAAGTTTCATTGAGGGCTGGGTGGAGTTCAGAGACAAACGCATCGCTAAGAGAGTGGCCATCAGTCTGCACAACACACCCATGACCCACCGCAGGAGGAGCCACTTCAGCAGTGACCTGTGGTGCATAAAAGTAAAATCTTTTCACTGTTCATTTTCAGTTTGTCTTGCTTTTCTAATACTAGTTCTAATACTGGTTTCCTTCCTTCTACTTGCAATGATCAGACTAAAGCTTTCAGGCTATTACACAATTATTTTGACTACATTTGGAACCAGTCACGACTATTATCATTTACTGTTTTACACTACAGCACAATGTTAGACTAAACTGATGATGTAAATCTTTCAGTAGTTTGATCAGAGGAGGATGGATCCCCTTTGTGAGTCTTGGTTCCTCCCAAGGTTTCTTCCTCCAGCCTTGAGGGAGTTTTTTCTTGCCACTGTGCCTTTGGCTTACTCGCATTGGGTTTTTGTGTTTTAATTCAAATTGTTTTCTGCCAATTACGTAAAGCTGCTTTGTGACAACGTATGTTGTAAAAAGTGCTATATAAATAAATTTTGATTGATTGACTAGCCAGATGGGTATGCCTGCAATCCATGGCCTGTGGAGCAGTGGATTTTGGTTCTCGGGAGTGATCCATCCAGTACCTTTAGAATTAGTTGAAGTAATCAACAATGAATCGTCTAGCATCAGTACTGACCTCACTAATGCTCGTGTTTGCTTTGAGGTTTTGATTTGATGTGGTGGTGTGTTTGTGTGTTGTCCTGTATGAGTGGATCAGACACAGCAGAGCTGCTGGAGATTTTAACACTGTTAACTCGTTATCAAGTCTGTTAGACACACCTACCTTGTTGGTTCACCTTGTAGATGTAAAGTTAAAGACATTAGTAAATCTTTTTCTGCACAGTTTGTGTTGGTCATCCTCTAGGATGCTGCCCACAGGACAGCGTGGGCTGGAAAATTTTGGTTGGAGCTGTATTCAGTCCAGTATTTAAAAACATCAACAGGTCTGCTTACTGATCCACTCATACCAGCACAACACATACTAACACATCACCACCACATCAGTGAGAATGATCCATCAAGTAGAACCTGCTCTGTGGTGTTCTTGTGGGGGTCCTGACCAATGAAGAACAAGTTGAAAGGAGGCTGACGTATTCAGAGAACAGATGGACTACAGTCAGTAATTGTAGAACTACAAAGTGCACCTATATGGTCAGTGGAGCTGATAAAATGGACAAGGAGTGTATATACAAGGTGGTCATACTATTCTGATATGACTGTATATGGAGTGTTATTTTCTTTCTCCTGTAAACATTACATTTTGCTTTTTCAGATTTGCTTAATTATTTTCTTTTCCTTCTTGTAGTACCTGCACAGGTTCCAGTGGTGCCACCTGAGTGAGAGACTGGCATACGAACAGACAGTCTATCACCAGCGCATGAGGACAGAAATATCGCAGGCCAAACGTGAGACTAACTTCTACCTGGCCAGCGTGGAGAAAAGCCAGACACTGGACAGACTACGGAAGAAGAGGCAGAAGAAGGGAGAGGCCATGGAGGAGAAGAGCTGGGATTTCACACAGCGGCGAACAGAGGAGGAAATTAGGCTGGACCGCATGAAGAGGAAAGGCCTGTCCAAGAAGAACCTCCAGAAAGCTCAGGAGAAGAGTAAGGCCATTCAGGAGAAAGCCCAGTCCAATGTGTGTCTGCTGGCCAAGATCTTCAGCAGTGGAAAATCTCAGGATTGAGTAGCAGTATTAATGGTCTGCACACAGACTTGGACTGACCAGTGGTCATGTATGCATGCATTACATGCAGGTAAGGAAGTTCAGAGAACATCAGAAAGGCCTTTATTGGTGCCATAATGTGGGATGTAATTAGTAAAGAATAAGGGACCTTATTGATTTAGATGGTGCTAATTCATCAGAAAAAAATGGCATTTGAAATCTATAATCCATTGTTTTTTTTTTTTAATTCTGCTTTCATCAGTCACCTCATTCTTTCTCTAAAGCTATCAAAACTAATTAAATTAACTGGTAATATTATTGAAATGAATGTTGAACAGTTTGAAGAGGTCATGGTTGTTTATTTTTTTGTGTAATGTTTAATGGGAAACTTGCATTTCTTTGATTAAGTAGAATTTCAAATGACCACAATCATTAGTCTGTATACTTTATCTAAAGATTAGGTTTCTAATATCTGTGATGTATAAAATTTCTACACCACTTTCTAAAATTAGATTTTTCATTTCATGACAGCTTGCAGAACTTTTCACTTAAAAATGTAATGTGTATATAAAACCTGTAAAATATTTGTTTGCAAAACATGCTACAATAAAGACAAGGCAGTCACTGATTTCAGTTGTTTTGGTGTCAAATTGGATATGAAACATAATGCACATATGGATGCAATGTAAGACATTGCTTCAGGATATCTACAGGTAAGCAAATGTAAACATGTTTCACTTCTCTATACGTCACTTTTCTGGTTAGAGATCTCTGGACTTTTGCAAACCTTATCTTTTCTCTGACTCATTAAGCGGGACACATTTGGTTGTTAGTGGTGTCTTGACACATTCTGCTCTGTAGAGCTTGTTCCACAATTTTATCCCAAGAACACTGATTTTTCTAGGCCGTCCTCCACTGTAGTGTACTCCAGGTGGGATGGATAGTATTTGCTTTCATAACGGGGACTGGTCCTGATGTACTTCAGATATTCTGGAGTCCCAGGACAAATGACATTGTCAGCCAGTAGAACCGAGCCCTTCCTGAGTAGTTCACATTCCTGCAGAAAATCAAGAGTATTTTGATGTGAGGGGTCAGAAATGCTAATGGGAGCTTACATTAACAGTATTTTCAGGCATTGTTGAAATAATTTTATACAGTTTAAAAACTAAGTGATGTTTGAATATCATTAGAAAAGAAAATCTGAACCCCAGTTAGGTTCACTCGAAAGTGTCCTTAACTACACCAGCTAGTCTGTGAGCCCTTTTTTTTGACGTAAAGCCACATTTTTCTGGATGTGCTTTGAGTCGACAAAAGTTTTGATGTATTTGTACATAAATGACTGAGCTAGTTGGGGGAGTTTAGAACTTGGTTCTTAAGTAAAACAGCTAAATTTGAACACCAAAAATGTATTTGCTGATTCACAACATCTAGTTTAAGTGAGAAAAATATGTAAAAATGACTTTTGGGACAAAAGTAATTTTAAATATGTGTATATATGTTGGTGTTTTTTTCTTTGAAAACCCTGATACAGATTATGGTTTGTTTGACCACATTTAAATTGAAAATTATCTGAAACAAAAAACTAGGCTGAAATTGCATACAAATGCTACATTTGTGTGGAAATTTATGCAAGAAATTCAGACCCGCTCAGACTCCTAGAGAAAAATTTCTGAATCTACATTCCCATAGGTCCAGACATTCAGATAACCTGTCTGATCATTGGTGCATTAGATGAAAGTATCTGGATCTTCTCAGTCACTGGATTTGTGGTGGTTCTCACCTCAAGCAGCTTAGTGTCTTGAACATAGCAATCTTTCCAGTGGTCCAAAAAGATGAAATCAAATGTCTTGATGCCAAAGTGCTCCTTCATTTTGGGGATCCAGTCACCAGAGGAACCTTCAACCAGGATGACCTGGAACATAAGGGGCATTTAAAAAACACTGCTGTACTGGTGCTAAAATTCCTTTGCTGAGGTTTAAGCCAAGTCGGTTTAGCATGCAGATTCATGCTATCAATCCTTGTGTCATTTCAATTCCACATACTATTTCATGCCTCTTATTCAGATGCTAATTTTAAATTTCTGCTGCAGAGCTTTATGCTAACAGTAAAAGATTATGGCAGTGCTACTGAATAAATCCACCACACATTAATTATGCACCTTATCTCTGAATACAGAATTTTATTTGGAATAAATGAGCACTGTATATATTTACCGTTAAGAAAAAGATCATAGTATAAAAACATGATCTACAAAAAATGGACACAAAATTCATGCTTCAAGATGGTGCTATTACTGCCTTTGCTCCATATTTTTTGTCCACGTATGAAAATAACAGTGTTAGAAACTACATAAGCAAGTCTGAGATGACTCAACAGCTCAATTTAAAACCCTATTCAGACAGGATCAGATTTACATGTTGAAGTGAGGAGATATAATTTTACCACAGGACACCTGTAATGAGTCAACAGGTTTGCCAGGTCCACAGAAATTCTCCATCACAATGCCTGCCTAAATTCCACATTTCATAAGCTGAAACAAGCCCAAAATCTAAATAGTTCAATAACAGACGTTTTAAGAAGCCATACCTAGTAAAATAAATTCTAATTTATTACTTTTAATTGGTTCTTTTTTCTGTTTTACTTTATTATAATAAAAATTATCTTATATCAAAATGTAAGATAATGTGGGTCTAGAAAAGATACATTCATGTAAGCATTTTCACCATGATGTGCATTTGCTCATTTGTACTGTATTACTTTAATCCTTTAACATTCTGCTCAACCATTTGGTAGATCACATTTGAGTCACTATATCGTCTTGAAGGTTTTTAACTTAACACAATGCAAGTGTGCCATCTCTACCAGTTGGTAGAGGTATGGTAGGCTAAAAGACATCCACTAAAAATGCACTATTGTCTTGTCTGAATGCAAACCAGGAGCTTCATAGCCATGCCACAAGGAATACACTGGATCAGATGCTGAAAAACCATAAGTGATTTTGCACCACCACACCGATGAGGGTGATGTTTAAAAAATAACAATATTAGCATGTTAAGGAACAGTTTTTGCATTTGTTGTTTATGTTCTGATTTTATTATAACGTGCCATTGTATGTTTAAAGTGTACATTACAAAACTGTGAGATTTTTTTAAAACAAAACAAACCCCCACTTCGCCTCGCAACTACATTTAAAATAATCAAATTTCAAGGATAATTCTGGAGAGAGACCTGGCGACTCTGGGATGGGATGGGCGTGGCCTCCGTTTACGCACTGCGTCACACCCAAAAACGCAGTGCGTATTACTTAGCTTCCGCTGCTCCCGAGTAGAATAGGCCAACCATTATATTTACACACATTTATTCACAGTGTGTAAAATGTTTCTATTTGAATTATTATAGCGTTACTGACACAAGCTTTCAAACTTTGTCAACATGACCGATATGCTGCATTCAGGTTGGACTAAAAACCTATTGTTTACATTACACGACCTCCCCTTTACAAACTAATCTTGTCTGAAAATAATGTAAAACAAATCTAATGGTGTAAACATTCAGTTTACACAATATTAATGTATATTGCTTAGCAATACTAACCTTATTGCTGAGTGCAAAATTAAAAACAAAAACATGCTAAATGCTAACTACACTTGTGAAATTGTGAAAATTAGATTTCTAGACTATAGTTGTAGTATATACTAAAGTTTTAAGACTTATTATGAACCTGTTAAATGAGATGTTAGCAATTATGTTTTTTTTTATTTCACCTCCCTCTCACACATTAAGATATTCAAAGAACTTGATTAAAATGTGTAAATCATAGTTTATAAACACTTGATTTTCGTAACAATAGCTGCATTTAAATGTGTTTATTCACATGAAAATGTGTTTATTAATGTGGAAATGTACACATTTTAATGAAATAAATTAAATGTATTTTCAGTGCACACAAACCTTGTCTTGTAGGCCCGCATAGGCTATGACCTGCTTTGCGATGACCGCAGTATCCGGGTTAAACTCCAGAGTGATGAGTTTACTTCCTGGGGACATCAGACGTCCAATCCTGATTGACGAATAGCCACAGTATGTACCTAGCTCTAGTGCTGTACTGGGGTTCACCTCTGTCACCACAGAATCCAAAATAGAGCCTGCACACAAGCATGCACACGCACACACACACACAAACACACACACACACACACACACTGGAAGCTGAAACGTCATTAAAGGAGATGATCAATGACCTGCCTAATGGCTGACTCAAAACATCATTTATGGCCTTTCTGCACCATTAACAGCCTGCCACTTCAGAGTCATTGATTAATAGTCAGTTTACTGAATACAAAGTGGCTCACTCTTTTATATGTAGTTCACTATGCCTTATAGGGTGGACTAGGTTTAGAGAATGAGGAGTCATTTGGGCTTCAGCTATTGACTTCAGCTTCTTAGCCAGTCAGCAGTTTATCAGTATAAGGAATACCTTTCGGTGGCGCCAGGTAGGTGTTTCTAATAAAAGTGGCCAGTGAGGCTATTAGATCATATAAGAAACTTAAAAAAAATCAAAACAGAGAATGTTGCTCATTCTTGTATTAAGAAACATTTGCCTCACAGCTGGTATCTCTGACATGTCTCACACACTGAATTCCATGCTACACTGCTTCAGAGAGCAAATAAAGTGCATGTGTGAATGTGTGTGCATGTTTGTTTTTGTACTTATTCTACTCTATTTAGAACCATTTTCTTTACTAAAGAATCCTTAAAGAACCATCTTTTTTAAGCATGTGCACAAACTGAATAAACAGGGTTAACCTACAAGAACACAGAAATGCAATATTACTTGTGTAAATAATAATACATACAGGTATCATGACCACTTCAGAATAATATGCTTATCTGAAGTAAACAGTGTATATAAAGGCTCTAACCAACTGCACATTTTATTACATAGAGAGCATAATTAGTCCTGTTTATTACAGCAATTACTTTTATTTACTGTATTAAACTTTTGCACAAGCCTAATTTTACTTAAAAAAATGTTACTTAGTAAATAAATGTATTAAAATGTGCAGATGTTTATTGTCTGTAGAAGATGGGTTAAGTCTGTCCTGACAATGTATTAAAACAAGTGTCTGTGTATGATTAGTGTGTGCAGCCATGCAGAGAGCTCATTGACCCAGCAGTCGGCTGAATGCCATCACGTCACATTCATAAAGCAGACGGCATGAGCAGCCTGGAGGACCCTCAGTCAGCCACACACAGAGAGAGAGAGAGAGGGTGACAGGTCAAGACAACAGAAGATGGGGAACACAACAGGTGAACAAAGGTAAAGAACAGATAGAAAGAACTGGGAGAGAAACCTTTCTCGTCTCCCACATTCATGGCCCATTCAGAGTTCTTGCAGAAGTAGTCAATGGCAGAGATCACACTGTCAGGACTTCCTTTAGTGGCGTTCTTCTGAACTGCTTTCAGCATACGCTGTACACAACAAACAGCATTCAGGACATTAGAAACAACCTACATCAGTAACCATGTAAACAGAGTCTTAACTGCATTCTGAAGGAAATACAGCACTCAAAAAGCAGGAAAATAGAAAAGATGAAGTAAAAAAAACATTATGGAATACATGCGTGTAATTTGCGGGAGGGATAGGGGGGTTATGACCCCCCCAATAATCTGATCCAATCACTATAACCCCCCAATAAAGTCACATAATTTCAATTTACAAAAACATCTTTCA